>DWFX01000001.1:0-18769 GCA_018246835.1 Ardaris eximia
TTCTTACTAAAGACGAATATTTGTGTGATACGTAGGAATATCTGTTCTGTGTCTGGGTGTAATTTACATATAAATGACATCTAGAATGTCGTTAGATTCCCACTCAAAAAGTATATTTGTGTGACATGAAGTGGTATTTGTTCAGTGTGTAGGTAAAATTAATATACTAATTAAACATGGATTTGTGTTGGATACCAATTCAAGGCGAATATTTGTGAGACATGTGGCAGTATTTGTTTTATGTCTTATCTTAATTTACATACTAAGAACATCTAGATTACTTTTCAGTTCCCACTCAATGTGAATATTTGAGGTATATGTACGAGTATTTGTTCTGTGTCTAGGTGAAACTTATACACAAATAAAACATGTTTTTGTGCTCGATTCTTACTAAAGACGAATATTTGTGTGATACGTAGGAATATCTGTTCTGTGTCTGGGTGTAATTTACATATAAATGATATCTAGAATGTCGTTAGATTCCCACTCAAAAAGTATATTTGTGTGTGTAAATCACTTACTCTAATGTTTAATCAATGTTTATTCTGGTGCGATTCAACCATTGTACTGGGTTGGTTCGCTGCACAGCCACATCGACTAAATCAATTTGTGCGTAATAGAGTAAGTTGGATACAAGAAATTACGTCCAGCCAGACGTGGAGCTACGTGCCTTCTAAATCCAACCCCGCTGATCTGTCTTCGCGTTGGGTGAAGGCTGATTCCATCAGCGTTTCTAATCTTTGGTGGTCCGGTCCTGAGTTCTTACACCATAAGGAAATAAAATTCATAAGGAAAGGAACTATAAGGACAAAACACGTCCTAATACACAACTTTATGCACTACCAGAAATCACTTTGCATGCATCTATTGATAACAACATAAATTCAAATAATAATCATAATTTAATTTTAAATTTAATCCATAAATCATCCTCATTTACAAAATTAATCAGAGTAGTAGCATATATAAGAAGGTTCATAAATAATTGCATAAAAAGGAATAATAATAAATCATCTTACTTAAATATTCAGAAATAGAATCATCGCATAATCTTATCTTACAGATCTCTCAGCAGGAAATGTTTCCTGAGGAATATCAGCGTCTTAAAAATAATCAGCCTCTACATAAAAATAATCGACTAATTAGTCTTTCTCCCTTTGTTAATAATCAAAACTTAATACGCGTCGGTGGACGTCTCAATAATACAAATTATGCATATGATATAAAACACCCTATCCTCTTGTGTAGTAAGCATCATTTAACTAAAATAATCTTTGAGAAACAACATAAAACCTTTTTCCATGCCGGGCCACAATTGCTGTTGGCAAATATTAGTTCAGTTCGCAGTCAGCGAATCGTACGCACGTACGCACGCTTACCGTACACTTACGCGCTGTCGATCAAACTCCCAGCGACTCTCAAACTGTGTGTGTGGCTCGTAATTTAACTCCAGTACCCTTCAGAATGTTTCGTTGCGCTCGATGTGAAGCAGAGTTTAGAGACGGAGTCGAGTGCTCTGTATGTCATAGTAACTACGATTTTCCATGCGCCGGCATCACGGAGGGCGGTTATCGAAAATTAGGGGACAGAAAAAACATTTGGAAATGCACGTCCTGCAAAAATGCAGCAGTTGCAAGCTCGACAAAATCAGCTACTTCAAATGCACCATCGACGAAATCCCCCGCAAGCATGGAGAGCATTTCTTCAGAACTAAAAAGACTCTCAACTCAGATGACATCGCTGCAGTCCTTGGCCACACAGATTCAGGCTATACAGGAGGCAATTGCGGATCTAAAAACCATCAAAGCGTCGGTTGAATTCATGCATGGTTCTGTGGAAGATTTGACTAATCGCTGCAAGGACATCAGCCAAGAGTTGCAAAGCTTCAGTAAAGTCAAGGAAGACCTCCACCAGCTCCAACTACGATTCAACCAAGTGGAAATCAGTGTAAATGATTATGAGCAACGGTCCCGACTTAACAATATTGAGATAAAAGGAGTTCCATCCACGCCTTCAGAAAACCTGTTTGAAGTAGTCGACAAGCTCGGATCCGCCACAAACTGCAAAATACCTAAAGAACAAATTAACTATATCGCGAGGATCCCTATGCGCAATGATAAAATAAACAAATCTATAGTTGTCTCAGTGCATAGCCGATATCTGAAGGAGGAATTCGTTGCAGCAGCTAAGAAGCGTACTATTCTTACTAGCAACTTGGGGCTACGAGGTGACAACCGTATCTACATAAACGACCATCTCACGCTCCAGAATAAATTACTTTTAAATAAAGCAAAGAACACAGCGAAAGAACGGGGATTTTCATTCGTCTGGGTAAAGGGGTGCAAGATTTTTATGCGAAAAAACCCCACGTCGCATGTCATTCGTGTAAAATCCGAATCCGATTTAAACAGTGTATCATAATGTTTTTGTGCTATAATATGTTAATGCTATTAGATTTAATTTGCAGTTCTCAGGAAAGTTTGATAAACACCCGCTTGCCTGCTTACCGATATGTCCCTCTCACCGCTGTGCGCACGCGCGTCTCTTTTGACCTGCCGTCTGAACTATCGCCCTGTCCTGCTCCCACAATCATTCATCCTTGTTGCACTGTGTCTTTTGTCAACGATAATTACCATGCGGCCGTTTCTTATTTTTTGCTAAAATTTCAATGCATGTGGAGTTCCAACACTTTTTGTGTGCTCTGTTATATGTATTTGTATTTGCCTCACGACCCCTACATGCCTATTAATTGCTCATCAATACCTTTATCTAAATGTTAAAAATGATGGTTAGAATTTACTACCAAAACGTACGCGGCTTACGCACAAAAACATCTGCTTTCTATCGAAACGTTTGCATAAACTGTTATGATATCATATGCTTGACGGAGACCTGGCTAATGGAGGGAGTTGGTGACAGCGAACTTGTTGACGATCGTTACGTTGTATGGCGGCGTGATCGTGATTATAGAAGAACTAATCAAACTCTGGGAGGTGGCGTGTTAATTGCGGTTCAGCGTTAACTCGTCTCCGAGATACGTGATGATTGGTGTTCCACCGCAGAGGATATCTGGGTAACATTAACACTTCACTGTCGGAAACCTAATATAAGCTACAAGCTGCATTTATGCACAGTTTATGTCTGTAACCAAGGTATAAATAGATCACTGTTAGATCAACTTGCTACATTTTCTAATAATCTACCTGACATAATATTGAATAATCCCGCGGATAAATTTATAATAATTGGTGATTTTAATATGCCTAACATAACATGGCAACTATGTGAGGATGGATCTTATAATTCTTGTGGCATTCAGGGTCCTTCCCAGACTGATCTGTTTGACAACTTAAATTTATGTAACTTGTCACAATATAATTCTATAAAAAATAGTAACAACAGATTATTAGACTTAGCTTTTTGCAATAGTTCATTAGCCGTTACGCGGAGATATGATCCTCTTGTGTCAGAAGATTTACACCATCCTGCCCTTTGCATATCTGCAGAGTTTGTACAGCTGCACGCGTTACGCCCTCTTCCGTATACTACTTATCAATATTGGACTGCAGATTATGACTCAATTATATCGAGAATTAATTCAATCGATTGGTCTCAAAAACTTTTTGGTAAAACATTGGAAGATGCCTTATTATTCTTTTATAATACATTATACAATCTCCGCAACAGGTATATACCATCGAAACTTGTCACTCCGACTCAGAAGTATCCTATTTGGTATACAAAGCCATTCATAGAGATAATAAAAGAAAAATACAAGTTCCACAAAAAATATAAAAAATATAATAATCGCTCTGACTACCAATCATTTGAAATCCTCAGAGAACGTTTGAAAGTATTGGAGGCAAACTTATTTTCTAATTACATAACTAAGATTGAGAAAACTATTTCACAGAACCCTAAAGCGTTTTGGTCCTACATAAAGTCGAGGAATCAAGGTCACTCGATCCCTTCTGTACTACGCTTTGGACAACGCTCATCAGACTGTGGTAAAGAAATTTGTAACATGTTCAGTGATTACTTTCATTCGACCTTCTTAAGCAACGCTCCCAATGATGATTGTTCTGATCTCCCGTCAGACGACACAACCAATCTATTGTCAGTAGCTGACATCAGTACCATTGAAGTCGATCGCACAGAGGTGTGTAAATTGTTACAGTCACTTGATCTGAACAAGTCCGCAGGACCGGATAATATCCCAGCTATTTTCATAGTTAAGTGCGCTGAAAGCCTTGCACTACCTCTATCCTTACTATTTAGACGATCTTTGTCATAGGGAGAGGTCCCTTCTATATGGAAATCGGCTTATATTACACCTATTCATAAAAAAGGATCAAGGGGTGACATTGTAAATTACAGACCGATCTCCAAACTCTGCCTCTTTGCAAAAATCTTGGAACGAATCGTTCATAAGCAATTGTATGCCTGCCTAAAACACACATTTATCTCACAACAGCATGGCTTTTTAAAGGGCAGGTCCACAAGCTCGAACCTTATACTTTGCGGTGAATACTTGTCCGAACATATGTTGGAGCCCTCCCAAGTCGATGTCATTTATACTGACTACAGCAAATGCTTCGATAGATTAGATCACACGCTACTCTTGCGTAAACTCCAAGCCGTAGGCATAAGGGGCAATCTGTACAGGTGGTTCACATCGTACGTTAGGAACCGATGCCAAACTGGATGGATGGATGGATAAGGCCGTCCCTAGCTGCGCCTTGCGGCACTAGTGAGGGGAATGCGGGTCTCGAGGACTTCCTCTTTACCCGAGCAGTCTCGTGAGGCTACTGCCTCACGGTGCCGTAACCCCGCCTTCTACAGGCGTGGTGTTAGGCCTGTATCGAGCTCCCGCCGGCTCTACGCGTCGCCGTCGCCCTCCTCAGAGTTCGACGACGAACGCGCTAGCTCGCGCGGGAGCGGTCGCCCGTCCGGTGGTCGAGCGTGGAGCGGCGCGAACCCGTGTAGGTGGACATGCGGACCGCCGTCGGCGCGAGCGTACATACGTCGCGCCAACTGCGCCGCAAACCTCCCGAGTGTTTCCACTCCCAGGTCGCGCCTCAACACGTCGTTCCGAACGAAACGACCCGCCCCGGTGATGACTCGGAGCGCGATGTTTTGTTGAGCCTGCAAGCGCCTGCGGTTCGTCCTGCTTGCCAGAGCGTACCACGCGGGCGCCGCATACGTCAACCTGGATCGGATGTAGGTGTGGTACACCATCAGTTTCGTACGGACAGGGAGCCGGGACGACAACACCGGTCGGAGCATCGCACGTGCAGCACGGCCTTGGCGGATCGCGTGATCCACCTGCGGCTTCATGCGCAACGTGCGATCGATGTGACATCCCAGGTACTTCACCTTTGATTGCCACGCCACATCCTCACCACGAAGGCGCAGCGGCGCGGGCATAGTCCGCTTGCGGCTGAACAGAATGGCGACCGTTTTACCGACGTTGACGGCCATACGCCATTTGTCCAGCCATTCCGGTAGCAGGTCGAGCAGGCGCTGCATTCTACACACAGCGCTCTCGAGCCAAAGGGACGACGAGAAGTACGCACTGTCGTCCGCGAACAACGCGAGCGTGACGTCATGTTCCCACTCTTCGAGGTGACCCGAGAGAGTGGGGATGTCGTCTGTGTAGGTCGCGTATAGCAGCGGCGAGAGGCAGCTGCCCTGCGGCACACCGGCACGTATGGGTCTGGGGTCTGAGGTGTAGTCCTCGACCGCAACTCGGAACTGTCGCCCATCTAAAAATGACGCCACTAGCCTTATGAGCATGGCCGGCGCGGGTGACTCCATCAGTTTGTACACGAGTCCCGCGTGCCACACACGGTCGAAGGCCTTCTCTATATCGAGAAATACTCCGACCGTGTGCCGCCCGCGATTGAACTCGCATGACAAGTGATGAATCACCCGCGTCAGCTGAAGCGTAGTCGAGTGACCGGAGCGGAAGCCGAACTGCTCGTCTCTTACAGCAAGAGACGGACGCAGTCTCTTCAGCACCAGCCTCTCGAAGAGCTTCGCTACATTAGGTAGCAGCGTGATGGGACGATAGCTCGACGGGAGACGGCGGTCTTTCCCCGCTTTCGGGAGGACTATGACCTTCCCCGTCTTCCAGGTGGTCGGGAAGTGACCCGTGCGTAGTATGCCATTAAAGAGCCTGGTCATATAGACCACGGCTCTCTTGGGCAGCATAACCAATGCCGTGTTCGGAATGCCGTCAAGGCCTGGCGCCTTGCGTTTGGGTAAACGCAAGGCGACCTTCCGGGTCTCGGCGGGGGAGATAAACTCCACACCTTCGGGACCCGGTGTCGGACCGTTGACGAACTCCTCTACCCACGCCTCCACTATCTCGTGGTGCTCACGGACGGCAGGGTTTGCGGGGTGGGGGGCAAACTGCTCCTCCATGTACTCCGCAATAACCTCCGCGCGGTCCTTAGCCGCATAACACCGCCTGCCCGCCCCATCAAGGAGCGGACAGGTGGGGTCCTTCGCACGAGTTAGCTGTCTACTGAGATGGTGAAGCGAAGTATCGTGTTCGCCGGCCTGGTCGACTCTCGCCTCCCATCCGGCCCCACGATACTCCCACAGCTCAGCAGACAGCCTCTCGGCGAGCGCATTCAGGTCACGCTTGACCCTGGGGCATCGGGTGCGCGCCCACACCTTCCGTAGCTTGCGCTTCTCTTTTAGCATGTTCGTAAGGCGAACTGGGAGAGCCTCGCGCCTGTGCGGCGCCGTCAGCGTCTCCTTTGTCGCCTCTCTGAGCGCTTGCGCGAGACGGGTATCTAGTGTGGTGGCTGCGGCCTCGACCTCCTCTTTCGAGGAGAGTGCAGTGTCGAGCCGCAGGCACTTCAATTTACTGGCGTAGGCCTCCCAGTCCGTCTTACGTCGGATTACGGGGGGCGCAACACATTCCGCTCCGAGTCCCAGCGTGACCAGAATGGGGAGGTGCTGTGAGTCCAGGTCGTACAGCACCTCCACGCTAATCGGGCACGGGAGGTCCTTGTGGAGCACTATGTCTAGGACATCCGGGAGTTGGGTCGCATCCGCGGGGACATGAGTCGGCGCTAACGGCCCTAGCACCTCATATCCCTGCGCCTCTGCGTCTGCGAATAATCCCCGTCCCGGTGGGTTGATGATCCTGGAGCCCCACGCTCGGTGTTTAGCGTTGAGATCACCAACCACTAAGGTCGGGGTACCATCTCCCAAGATGTTATGGATGTCCTGGGGTACAAAAGGAAGTCCAGGCGGGCGGTAGGCCGCGAACAGCCGTAGTTCCACTCCCGCCACGCTCACCGACACCCCAATGGAGCGCGTGCAAGCGAATGGCGGAAGGGGAAGTTCACCGTGTACCACATCACGACGCACCGCGACGGCCGTGCCCCTGTAAGGGAGCCCGGACGGCGCGATTTCGTCGCGGCGGTACACGATGAAGTTCGGGAGTCGAAAGCGTTGGCCCGGCCTCAGCTTCGTCTCGCCCAGGAGCACGACATGAATGTCTTGCTCCTGAACGAGTGTCCGTAACCCATTTCGGGTCTTATGTGGTCCCAGGCCACCCGGGTTCCAGTATATCAGTCTAAGCTGTACTGGCATACTGGAACCCGAGCACCGGTGCCAACACCTGTTTGATAGCCCCTACGAGCTCCGGATAGCGCGCTATTGCCTCGCTGATGGCGGTCAGAGCCGCCACCAGTTCATCGGCCGGCGCGCTAATACCCAAGGCCCGCAGGGGCCTATCAGTGGGTGAGGCATTACGGACTTGGGAAGGGGGCCTTTGGGTGCGGGTGTTGGCTGAGGCCCGCACCTCCGACTCCCTCTGTCGCGTTTTTCTCCCGGTTTTCACACCGGGAGCACCGCCCGCCTCCGCAGCGACCTGGGCTGGGAGTGGGTGTGGGACAGGAGCGATCGCGGTTGGGTCCGCGGCCGCCTCCAGTTGCGCAGGTGGAGCTAGATGGTCATGCTCCATTGGCTCAACGGGCGGCTCCGCCCGTTGTAGAGCCCTGCGCTCCGCCCTTCGACGCCGGCTTGCCACCTTACTGGGTCTGAGCCTTTTGCTCCTCCCAGCAGGCGGGTTCGCCGGCGCCATAAGGGAGGCTGTTCCGGCAACCGCGGGCTCTTCCACGTCGCGTCTGGTGGGTTGTTCCGGCGCACCCACTGTAGTAGAGGGCGCGCGGCCCTTGGCTCGCTTAGGACCCCTGCGGGGGCCCCCCGTACTGGTGGCCGCCGCAGGTGCCCCTTGCGGCGGCTGTATAGGCCTCGGGGGAGCCATCCGGGTTCCCTTCGCGCGCGCCAGCCGCCTGAGGTACCGACAGCGACCATCGCTGGCCGCGTGATCCCCCAGGCAATTGGCGCACTTGAGTGGCCCCGTCCTGGCCGTGGTGCAATCCCGCACCGCGTGTTCCCCCGCACATCGGACGCAACGGAGCGGCCTATGGCAGTTGTGCGAGGCGTGGCCGACCATCTGGCACCGGTGGCACTGCCCTAGCCCGGTCCTGGGCAGCCACGCCTGCACAACGATACCCGCTAGGCACAACAGCTCGTCCACCGCGTAAAGGCGGACGAGCTCAGACCGCTCCATGGGGTCCAGCTGCGCGTAGTACACGCAGCGCAGGTTCCCCTTCTTTGGCTGTATCAGCCGCGTGAAGCGCACCGGAAAGTCCAGAGCTTTCAGTGCGCGCGTGACCATCTCCGGGTCAGTATCGGCCGGAAGGCCCCGAATGCTGACCTTCGTCGGTCGGTCAGCATTCGGTGTGAAACTATACCAGGAGAGGCCACGCTCCCTGGTACCCAGATCCACCAGGTATCTCTGGACTACCCGGTACTCCTCAGGCGTTTCAGGCCGGAACCTGAAGCCTTTGCCGAACGGCCGCGCGCTCGGAGCACGGCCGAGTTTCGCCCTCAGAGCGGCGAAGTGCTCCGTCCAGTTGGGCAGACACTCCACCACAATGGGGGGGTAGCCCAAATTCGCCGCGGTCGAAGACCCTTGAGGCGCAGCGCCTTTCGGCACTTGCGGCGCCTGGCCTACTTGCGCAGTAGGCGTAGCGCGGGGGGGTGGCGGTGCCACTAAGGCCGCAGCGTAGGAGGGACCGGGCCTCGGCACCATTTCGGCGCGGGGCCCGGGGACCACAGGTGTCGCTATGATGGGCGGCGACGGTGGGGAAGGACGTACGGGAGATGTGGGTATGATTGGAGTACCCACACGTCGGACGATATCACCCAACATGTGGGTAGGAAGGGGGGAGGGGGAGCGGGGCGGTTCCTTATCCATCACATCCTTTGCAGGCAACGTTTTAGACCTAGGCGACCGCGACTCTAAGCTCACCATGGCCGATCCCACTGTATCAGCCAAACCCTGTGCTTCATCATCTTTGTTTATATTATTGTCGTTATCCTCATCCGAAAGACCCCCTTCGTGGGAGTCTTGGAATTCATCCGAGGACGAGGAGGCCGGCATCTCCACTCTGGGGATCTTTGCCGGTTCCTCTGCCTCCTCGTCCAACGGAGATAGACGTCTAGGAGTTTTAATTCCCCTCGTGGGTGTAACTAGCAATTCCAGGCCCGGCATGTCGGGTCCTGGCTTACCTCTTGGGAAGGCGGGTGGAGACACAGGCTGCATTCCCGAGGGCCCCTCGTCCGGGTCCCTGGTGCGCAGCGGGAAGTCCGACGTCGGCCTGATGGGCCGGAACCGCGGCGAGAACAGTTCTCGAGCCACGATCCGCCGCTCGCCTTCGCGGCCGCGCGCGCGCCGGCCGCCACCTGTGCGTTCCACTTTTCGTTCCTCATCCATACTTCACGCTTTTATTCCTTATGTATTCTTTTTTTTTTTTTTGTTGATTATTTTATATTTTTTGTTTTATTTTCTAATGTATTTTTTTTTTTTTTGGGTTACCCCTTTTTTTTTTTTTAATAACTATCTCGCTCACACACTTTCTCGCTCTCACTCACACACAGTTCTCCACTACCCCGAGGGTAGGGCGCACAGGCCTGGGCCACACTACACCGAACACTTCACTAGCGAATGGGCACTTCGCAGCACTCACTGCATCCAGTTGGTTCAGTTCACTTTCTTGCCACACACAGTTCTCGGACGATTCGCGGGAGGTACCGCACGACACCGGCCGCTTTGAATCATCAAAGCGCGGTGTCGTGGGCGGGACGTGCCCGTAGTTATTCTTCGCTCGTACGCGGGGGCAGTCGACAACCGGGCGCCGAACAGAGAGTAACACCCGAAGGATGCCAAACTGTTGTGCTTAATGGTTACACGTCAACTGCTATGGCAATACCATCAGGTGTACCCCAGGGTTCATTGTTAGGTCCGCTCTTATTCAATATTTTCGTTAATGATATTTCTTCGTGCTTCAATTATTCTAAAATCTTACTTTACGCTGATGACATGAAAATTATTTTCCCGATAAAATCTGTTCAATGTACTCAACTCCTCCAGGCCGACCTAAACAACTTGGAAAATTACTGCCTAACTAACAAATTGGATTTAAACGTAAATAAATGTTACATATGTTCCTATACCCGTAAACCTTTTCCAATCACTACCAACTATACATTAAAACAATTCAAATTAACTAGAGTAACTTCAATTCGTGACTTAGGAGTAGTGTTCGACTCTAAATTAACTTTCGATGACCATATTAATGCTATTGTTAAAAAAGCCTCTAAATCACTTGGATATATATTACGAATATCTGCCGACTTTAACTCTATTAAAATTATCAAAATTTTATACTGCGCCTATGTCAGAAGTCACCTGGAATATGCCTCACAAATCTGGAATCCTTCGTACAATACATATATCACGCGCATTGAACGCATACAAAAACGGTTCCTCCGCTATGTACAATTCCGTTCTAAAACATATACACCAAACTATAAAAAACGTTGTCAAAAATTTCACTTAATACCACTGCATGAGAGAAGGCGTATAGCTGACCTTGTATACCTGGTTAAAGTGGCTAACGGTCAGGTCGATAGTCCAGGTATTCTACATAATATTGGTCTAAGCGTTCCGTATTCATCTCACAGAAGGCCAATGTCACTTTATGTACCACGTGCCGCAACGAAATACAGGAAAAATAGCTTTATGATGCGCGCGAGCAGGTGTTTCAATGAGACTTCTACGCAATTTGATATAGATTTGTATCATACATCTTCCAGACAGCTTAAGCGACTACTCGCTGATAGCTTCTTTAATAGCTAGTTTATCTCAGCGACTGCGACAGCGACGACTAACGTTATAGTACACTTATTGTTACTTCTACCATGTTTGAAATTATGTATTATCAGCTTCTATAAGTGGAAACTTTTAATTGGCTATAGAGTACCTACTTATTACTTATATTTACTTGTATGTGAACTAGCTGTAAGTTTTCCAAAAAATGTAAAATAAAATAAAATAAATAAAATTACCTACTGGCCCTTAGCAGGCAAAAACCTAGCTAAGGAAACAGTGCGTAACTGTGTTCGCTGCACTCGCTTCAAAGTAGAGCCATACAGGTCATCATGGGGGACCTGCCCCATGATAGGACGTATCTCGAGTTCCCTTTTTTGAATACAGGTCTTGATTACGCCGGGCCAGTGCTTATAGCTGACCGCAAGGGTAGAGGTTGCAAGTTACTTAAATCTTATATCTGTGTCTTTGTGTGTTTTGCAGTTAGAGCCGTGCATCTAGAGTTGGTGCCTTATCTTACCAAGGAGGCTTTCCTAGCAGCATTTAACCGATTTATCAGCCGCCGTGGTAAACCTTAGCGAGTCTACTCCGATAACGGCACCACGTTTGTAGGAGCCTTCAATGAGCTTTCCAAATTACTTTCGTCTTCTTACTTAGAATCCAATCTTGCTAATCAAGGCATTGAATTCAAATTCATACCTGCCTATACCCCACACTTTGGTGGTATTTCGGAGGCAGCAGTAAAATCCACGAAACATTTACTTCGCAGAGTCATGAGCTTCACTCACTTAACTTATCAGGAGTTTTCAACGTGTCTGATTCAGATAGAGGCTATTTTAAATTCTAGACCCTTGACGCCTTCATCCACTGATCCATCAGATCTTTCTTACTTATCTCCTTCTTACTTTCTCATCGGACGACCTCTTATGTCAGTTCCTCTTCCGCAGATAGCCGACGTCTACATAAGCAGTCTGCCGCGTTGCGACCGCATCGAAAAGCTAAGACAACATTTTTGGCAGCGTTTCTCACTAGAATATATTTCTCTTCTTCAGCAGAGGACTAAATGGCGCACACCTGGCCGAGACCTTAAGTTGGGTACCATGGTCTTAGTGAGAGACCCAAACCTTCCTCCTCTACTGTGGCTGTTGGGCAGAGTAGTCGCAGTCAAACCAGGGCCTAACGAGCGGACTCGAGTCGTCGACATCCGGACGAAGAAGGGCGTCATCACCAGGGCATACAACAACATATGCCCTCTTCCAATACCTCCAGCATCTTGTTGAAGCACCGCCTTCAACCCGGGGGAATATGTTCCTGCGATCACAAAACCGGTTGGCGGGACGCGGGACGGGCCGCCGTGTATCCGCGTCTTAATGCGCACCGCCCCGCCACTCACTCGTCTTACCTTGTATCGAGCGTACGCGCCGGTTACATAAGCAATAAATACAGTCCATGTACACAGTGTTTTTTACTAATTAAGACCCCCACTCACAACTGGAGCTTAACACTCAGACAGTACCACATTTCGTTATTTTTTCCTGTGTCACAGCAAATAGCACACAATTCATCCTCAAAGTTTCTTTTTTACTCTTTTCACTTTTTCATTTTTGTTGGTTGTCTTCTTTCGTTTTTTCCCTCTTTCTGCGGTACATTTTTCTGCTTTGTTGCTAGTTTCTTTCTTCTTCTTTGTATTGATTTTGGTTTTAGATTTTTTCTCTAAATGTTTCTTTTCTTTCTCTTCAAACACTGTTTTCATTGGCGTGCTAGATGAGATTACAGAATGTTGTTTTTGTCGCAAAGTCTTGTTTCTTTAGATATGTTAGGCAGTGGACTCACAACTGATAGAACTTTCGCAAAATCTAATTTTTCTGCAGTTGTGGCATATGCAGATGTTGGGGCATCAAAGTTAACAGTAACAGTCGGCAGAATGTTTGACTGTTGTTCTGTGTCGTGTGATATGTTTGTACTGTAAAGAGTGACTGTTGCTGAACATCGTTTGTTGTGGATGATGTCGTGGCAGGTTTGGCAGTAGCTGGCTTCAGGCATGTTTTATTATTTAACATGAATGGGATTGTAGCAGGGTTTGTTTGGTGACTCTTGTGCATCATTTAATATAGATGGATGTAGACGCAAGTGGGTCAGAGTTACCAGTAGCTAGCTGTTGAAAAACGGGTCTCTGAGACTGAGCAACAGTAGCCAAACTTGCTAGCTAATTAATTTGGTTCTGATCTTCATCCCCGGCAACAAAATCGTCTTCTGAAAATATATCAGGGTTCATGGGCAAAAATTCCTGTGGCTTTGAAGCCGGAGATCCCTTTGTCTAAGTTTGCTACTCTGGCATAAGCTTTGTTAAATAAACCTGCAGTTTCGTATGGTGTAATTTTTACCATATTTCTTGATTTTAAAAACAAGTCGCACTCTTTGTTGTAGGCGTTCTAGAGCGGCCCAAAAAAGGTCACATCTAGAGGCTGTAAGCGATGTGATGAATGTGGTGGAATGGAAAGCATTACGACATTGTTAGCTTTAGCTACTTCCCAAGCTTCTAATGTACAATGACTGTTGTGGTTGTCCATAATCAATAGAACAGGTTGTTCACCAGTAGGTTTTGAATGTTCAATGAAATGTCGCAGCCATTTAATGAACATGATTTACTTTGTCCACCCGTTATGAGAACATGTATAAACTGCTCCTGGAGGACCATTTTTTCTACCTGCGGTGAGTGACGTTGTCGAGGGAAAATAAGTAGAGGCGGGATGAAGGTTCCTGAAGCACTCATAGCACATATAGCCGTGACGTTTTTATCTCTTTCCCTGTTTCAAATCATTTTTGTCCCTTTGGCGCTATAGCTTTTTCTGTTTCCTGGACCGTCGTTATGCCAGTGTCATCCATATTGTAAATATGGGACAATGATGTTTGGTCATGACATTCTCCAAATTTGTAAAGAATCGATTCACTTCGGCTTTACTGAATCCAAGTATTCTGTTAATGTTTGGTTTCGTTAAATCGATCTGCGACACCAAATTTTTCAGCTATGATGTAACATATCTTACAAAATTGAGCCCTTGTCAGTTCGTAAAATTTATTTGACATATTACGAAGATGATCAGTCAGAATGGCTTCTTGTTCCTCAGTGAACACAGAGGGCCTTCCTAGCTTTGGAGGACATTTGTAGCTGTCATTGTTCGCTTTAGCTAATCTGAACCTCTTTTTCAAAGTGCTATACGGTATTCCAGTCTCTTTTGATACCTTGTATACGGATCGCCACCCCGAAGTTTCTTAACAGCTTTTTCCAGGTCTTCAACAGTCCACGATGCTTTAGTAGTAGTGCGTTTCCGTTTTCTTGGCATTTTGATAGATATCTAAAAAAAATACAATAGGTACCTATATTGGAATGTATTTGGGGTAATGGGAGCTACAAGGGGGTAATCAGAGCCTAATAAGCTCTGATTACCCGAATAGCACCATCTTTAAGTTGAATGAAATTATATCTTGAATATAGTTTGTAATGAAAGAATACGCAAAAATTCTCAAAATTGAAAACATTAATTGTAAAATGAAACCGGTTTGCTTGTAGCAAACACATAACTTCACACTTACCTCTTCGTTGAAATTTCGTATTTTTTTCCAAGCGCGGAGCGAAAAGTCGACAAGCGTCCGTGGTCACCTAATGCGAGACAATGGCGAGTCGAGTGCGGCTGGGAAACATAGCCGCGGTGTGACGAAGGCTCCCGAGTAGAAACCGGGTGAATACGAGCTATAGTTTAGTCTCTAGCCGCACCGCTCCCATTACCCTCTGGCTCCCATTACCCTCTGTTTCCTTACTATCCAGCGTTGAAGAGGTGTATTTAGACTGTGAACCGTGAGGTTTAAGAGAATTTATATTGGGAATTAAAATTAGAAGCGCACATTTTATACATAACATGGACCTCTGGCAGATTTGAAATACTATTTATACGATGATAAAAATGATGTAATAGTGATTCCATTGTACCGAATGCATTTTTATCAAATTTTGCTTTAAGGTTAGTTAAATTATTATATGACTTCTGTACGAGCTTACTCGTACATTGCATTGCATTATGCAGATCAGCATCTTTGTAATACATATTATACAGTGCAATTAAAGGCATCATCAAGGACAGCCGCGTTTTATTGACATTGACAACACGCAAGTATTAGGCCGGTACATATTGGTCCTTCGAGCTCGCGACCCACGCCTAGATTACGGATCCGGAAAGTGACAGTTTGATGACATTTTCGTGACATTATTACAGTATTTTTTTGACATTTTTATATTCGTTTAGTGAAAATTTAACGAATAACAGTGACACTTATGCAATAATTGACATTCATAACAACATATTTCCTCAATTTTACATTCTACTACTTCAGTGACATTCTTACATAGTGACATTTGAGTGACATTTTATTTTGAATTTGGCTGGAGTTCAGAAACAGTCAACATCAACATCTTCAGAGGTGGTAGCTGCAAAACAAGTAAGATCGTTTCATTTTACTCTCTGCAATGGAAGCAATCATTCAACGTCAACAAGAAATCATTGACAGCGTTAAGCAGTTAAACGTCAATTTTAAAAAGGATTCAAAAAGTAGGAAAACACCTGACTACATCAAAAACAAATTGTATTGCCTTGACAAACTTTTTCAAGATTTTATATTTAATCATGAGCAATTGCAAACGTTTCCTGATAAATCGCATGAATATTTTTTGAAGGACATGTATAGCCAGTTAAAAGGTTTTTATGACAGTACAAGGGAAATGATCGCTAACTATTCTATCATGACAGAACCGGGTACATTGCAATCTAATTTAGACTCGCGACCAGCTGAGGTTTCTAAACAGGTTCAAACTAGTGGAAAGGTTATGGAACTAATACAAATGCAAAGAACTAACTTTAGAGCGTTTGAAAGATCAGTACAGAGCTGCAAGGTAGAGGATACTACTGACAAGTGGGAGATAGAGGATAAACTGCGTAATATACAAGCCCGTTGGAATAACATTGATAGTTTACACTGGCAAATTGACAACATTTTGGAGGGTTCGGATGAATCATATGAGCTCGAATATACGACTCACGAAACTACATACGAAAATTGCAAAAAGACACTAAATAAAAAACTTTTGTCTGTAGTACATATTCAAAATTCAACTCCGCAAATTGACATCCCCGTATTTTCTGGAAATTATATTCAATGGTCAACATTCCTAGATTTATTCACGGAAGCTATACATAAAAATAACTGTTTGTCAAAAGCGCAAAAAATGCAACAACTCAAAGGAAAGTTACGTGGTGAGCCAGAAAGGCTTGTGCAACACTTAAACATTTCTTCTGATAATTATGACACCGAATGGAGCATTATTAATCAACGCTATAACAACGAGCAGGCTTTATTTACAAAACTGATAGAAGTATTCCTCAATCAACCTTCCATTCAAAAACAAACATCATTGGAATTAAAAAAGTTACATGACACGAGCACTGAATGCATTAACGCTATCCAGAACTTAGGAATTGACACATATTCTTGGGGTCCGTTATTGGTTCATCTCATAACAAAGAAATTAGATCATATAACGCTTAGAGACTATCGGGAATCGAGAAAAGCACCGAGAACCTTGGCAACATTCAACGAAATTATGTCATTTTTGGAGAATAAATTTACAGCCCTTGAACCGTTGTATAAAAAATATGAAGAAACCTCATATAAGCCTATAAACTCAATAATCCCTGTTAAGAAAGAATGTAATAAACCATTACATACAAGGTTTTCTAAATGGTCTTATAATCGTGCATATAATACAAGCGTAGCGACATCAAAATGCCCTGTATGCAGTAATACGACGCATGCATTGTTTCAATGTAAAAGGTTCGAGAATATGACAAACGCCGAGAAACGGAGCATTTTATCAAAACATAAGATATTCAATAATTGTCTTTATGTTCATGAGCATAACGTATGTAACTCATAAAAACGATGCAAACGGTGCTTTCAAGCTCATAATACCTTGATACATGATTTATTTTTCAATGCAACTCATTGCCCCCCGCAACAGCAAAATGCACAAACAACGGTAAGCCACGTGCAAAGCGATGACGAAATAGTGTTGACAACAGTACAAGTGCATGTTCGTGCCAATGATGGTACATGTGTGACACTTAGAGGTCTTTTGGATCAAGGTTCCCAATCTACATTGATCACAGACAATGCAGTACAACGATTATCATTGCAACGACAACATTACAATGCGAATGTATGTGGGGTAGGCACCCTATCCAATAAATGCAAAGGAAAGGTTCAACTGACATGCAAATCGACATATGACAATTTTACATTTGACACCGAAGCATTAGTTATGCCTAAACTAATACATAACCTGCCTACTCACTCTTTTGCAAAGAAAAACTATGTTCATTTACAGAACATCCAACTTGCCGATACTTGCTACAACATTTGTCTACCTATTGATATCCTATTTGACGCCAAAATATATTCTACAATTATAATGGATGGAATTTTGAGAGGATTACCGGAACAACCTATTGCACAACAAACAAGATTAGGGTGGATATTATCTGGTAATGTTACAAAAAATGTTAACTGTCATGTGGTTCTTAATAATCAGGAAGATATAAGTAGGTTTTGGGAAATGGAAGACATATGTGAACAAGATGACAATATGACAGAAAGTGAAAAATATTGTGAGGACTATTACATGAAAACAACACGACGACTACCTAACGGAAAGTATGAAGTTAGCCTGCCAATGAAACCTTACTTTCAAAAATATTTGGGAAAATCGAAAATTAAAGCTCTTGCACAGTTTAAGAGCTTAGAACAAAAATTTTCAAAAAATCATGAATTACACGACGACTATCGGAAGTTTATGGACGAATATAAAGAATTAGGACATATGAAAGAATGTGACAACAATAAGCTATCGATCAGCTGTTACTTACCATACCATGACGTACATAAAAAAAAAATAGTGAGCCGTCATGGGACGCCTGGCAGATGTGAAACATCGTGTTCGTACAAATAATATGCATAAAAGATTAATTAAATTAATTAACTAAAATCAATTAACAATGAATTTAATTAAAATACAATAATAAAATAATAAAATATAAGCAATAATACAAATTGTGTAAATTTGAGTCTACCAAGAGAGAAGTTTTATAATTTTACATTTATAAAATACTAGCTGTTACCCGCGGCGTTGCCCGCGTGGTTACGAGAATTAAATTTTAATAATGAGTTGTTTCTCAACATTTATAATATTAGATAGGTGGTAATAGTACTGCCTACAGTATTTATTTTTAATAGCCAAAGTAGGTAGTGGTAGAGAAAGTGTGTTAATACCGCGGTTATATTATTTTATTGAACACTATACGTGGTATAATGTATGATGCCATGGAGATGATTCCTATGTCTTTTGCATACGGCTGCGGGAGTAAGGAGTAACAAATACATTAAAGTCAAAAAACATGCAAAATATATAAAAATCATCCCATGGCATCCCACAGGAACATTTTTTCGGGATAAAAACTATCC
>DWFX01000002.1:0-13890 GCA_018246835.1 Ardaris eximia
TGGTATATGGTATATGGTATATGGTATATGGTATATGGTATATGGTATATGGTATATGGTATATGGTATATGGTATATGGTATAGTTTTTTATACTAAGATACCTACTCCAATAATTATACAGTATTTTTTATACAGTATTTGAATCTTTTAATTGAAATAATTACACCTTACCAGAACATTAGAATTGTTGGTTATTGCTGATTCTTTAACCTTATTAGAGGATCTTTCTTCAGTCTATACAGTTTTTTGAAGAGTAGGATGATTTTAGGTATTCTATTGGTATAGTTCTATTGGTATAGATATAACAAACATTAAATGCTTTTACTACCTATCTTTCTTTTAATACTGCTTATGTAGTGTCTTCATTAAATCACATACAATAATACACACTATATTACTACTATATAGTAGGTATTAGTTATTATATTCTCTTCAAATTTATAAAATTATCTAATAAAAAATTCTTTATAAATAAACTTTCAACTCGTATTTTGCTTTTGACTATTTCTAAATCATAACTGTATATTAATCATTAGTAAAATGATCTGTAAACAAACAAAATTCATTAATAGGGTTAATTATATTAATAACAAAACACTAATAATAATTATTTCAATATCTATTATGTTTATTAATTCTTTATTAATATTCTGTTTATAGTATTTTAATTAACTATAAATATTAGAAATAATTACCCTTTCTATATTATGAAAGAAAACAATTCAAACAATTCCATTTCTAATGAAAAAAGAGATTTTGTATATTCTAAAAAACCAGTACCCAGAGATATTAATATCGAAGAGTATATATTGTCATTGGGTATTATTGATAAAAATCATCCAAAGTTACAAGTTTCTGTGGATTATATAAGAGAATGCATGTTTAAATTTGATCATAATTTTGTAGAAGGTGATATTATAGCAATAGTAAGATATGACATGAACCATTAAAAAATTGTATTTATAAAATTGTTTTATAGTTAAAAATTTATTTTGAGTGTTTTGGATATTTAGCATTAATTGACATACTATTATAATACCTACTATAATATTCTTCTCTTTCGATAATAAAATATCAATAATAATTTCATTATATTCTATTAATAAATTACACTGTCTATATCTTCTATTAATAAATTACACTGTCTATATCTTCTATTAATAAATTACACTGTCTATATCTTCTCAAATGGTCTCTTTTTACTTCATTTTAAATCTGCTTAAATCAGTACTCCTAAGTCATATACATCTCTTTATTATCTCCTTTTATCTTCATATTGTTGATTTCTTCCTACCTTTTCTATTCTAAATCTTTATCCTACAATTTAATACTTTTTTCTTTCCTTCTTGGGTTTCAAAACTTAAAAATTTTTTAAATTTCAAACAAAAATTAATTTTAATTTCTTATTCTCAAAGGACTTATTCTTAAGCTACAATGGAAAATAAAATGTAACAAATATAGATGTGAAAAGATAGACATAATAGGTAATGTAGGTAGACATAGTACAATGGTCAAATGGATCCATATGATACAGATAGTAAAGAACTAAGAGGCCATTCTGTGAAACAAAGAGTTGCTAATAAATGCGTTTTAATAGAGAGTAGAATTTAAAAGAAGGACGAAAAACAATTTAGATTTGTATGTGATAGAATTATGCTAAAGAATATTAATGAAACCACATTATCTTCTAAGAGTGAGTAAATAAATTTTGATACGGGTATTGAGAAGGGGACGTTAGAATAGTTAGAAATTTTATGGCATTGAAGGATTTAGTGGAGAATAAACCAGTGTATTAACATTAATTTTACAATGTGGAGATTGAGTAGTACCATACAAGACAGCTTTTAAGGTAAATAGGGGAGTTTATGAGTAGAACAGCATGGTCATGGGGTTTAAGAATTTGACTCATATAATGCATAGAGTATCATTTAATGACTGATCATAAGTCTTTCTTTTACAATAGAAGAATAAATAGTTGAAGAAATATTTGAAAATAGTTTATTAGAAACATTACAAACAATGAGTTTAAGGAATAATATTAAAGTAAAGGTAAATAATAGAAGAATAGAAAGGTGCAATAGGAAGCTGTTGAGAAAAGCTGTTGAAAATAGTGGTATATTAGTTAGGTACTTAAGAAAGGAAGATTTATTAAGAATAGGCAGGTATTACGATTATACTGAAGGAATTATTATATTAGGTAGTGAGACTAACCTTCTGGAAGGAAATGATAGAATTTTACTTACTCTTTATGTCTAAATCCAACAATGAAATTCTGTCCTTGTTTTTGTTAATTACTAAACATTTTTAATCTTACAATTAATAATTCTTTATATTAGTTAGTAGATAATAATAATATAGGTGATGTAATTCTTAAGAATTGTATTGAAATTCATGACAACTATTACAAAGGGAATCTCTTTGTTTTATTATAAATACTACTGGTGTTGTTTTTATTAAAAATTTTACTTCAGTATTGAATATAATTAATTATCATCACAAGTACATATAAATTAATACTTCTTAATTACTTTTAATAAAAATTATTTTTATTATTGAATCAATCAGTCTCTCTCATCTCTTAAAAGAATACCTCTATAATAATTCATTTTTTTTAGTAAAATATCTCCATACTACAAATACAATGCTTAATATCGTCATACAAACTATCAAAACAACATATTTAAAATATCTTAATTTTGTATTCTTACAATATTCTTCTATAGGAATATACTTATCATCTACTAATTCTTCAATACTATTTTCCTCACTCTCTTTTATTTCACATTTATCAACAAACTTTTCATTCACACAAGATGCTTCTAATCGTTTCTTAAAAGAACACATAATCATTCTGTACTTACAATCATTCTTTCTCTATACAATATTTTTAATTGCTCCTTACATACATTAGTAATTAGTTCTTCTTTAAACAAACACAAATGTAAATGAATATTGATTTAATTTAGAATACTTTTGAAACTATAACAATAAAGATAAGGATAACAACTGCATATATACATAAAATAAACACATTCCATCCAATATCAAGTTTTGGCCATGAAAATTTAATCGGTTTCTCATTGATTTCTAGACTCTCACTAACTGTTTCTTTATTATTTAATTGATTATTAATTAGTACTTCTTTATTGGGTACTAGACTCTTACTAACTTTTTCTTCATTGGGTACTAGACTCTTACTAACTTCTTCTTCATTGGGTACTAGACTCTTGCTAACTTCTTCTTCATTGGGTACTAGACTCTTGCTAACTTCTTCTTCATTACTTAATTGAATCTTACTAACTTCTTCTTCATTTCATTATTTAAATTTCAAATTTCAAACTTTCTAATGCACTAAGTTCTTCGATAGCATTCAAATTTGTTGTATTTACAGGCTCCTCAAAGAAAACAAAATTATAATTGTGTAATTTACATTCATATTCATCTTCCATAAATTCTTTTTGAGCTATTAGACTTTTCTTTTTCAATTTTTGTGCTTGAATCTTACCATTGATTAATGCTATCTCTGAACTGAATACTTTTTCAATCATTATAAAAATGATTAGGTAACAACTACAATTCATATTGAGGCTTGTTAAAAATATAAATTAATTAGTAAGTATTAGTATGCAATTACTTCTAATTAACCTTATTTATACTTCTAGTTAACCTTATTTATACTTCTAATTAACCTTATTTATACTTCTAATTAACCTTATTTATACTTCTAGTTAACCTTATTTATACTTTTAATTAACCATTTCTATATTCCTATACTAATATGGAAAGAAGAGAGAATAATGATAATGATAATTATAATGATAATAATAATATACCACACAGAACACACTTTTTCATATTATTGTTCATTATAATTTTTAGATTTTTTCTAATCTAATTGGAACTTCAACCATTCTTATTTTCTTGACTGTTATTAAATACACCTTTTCTTGTTTATCAATAATCTCTAAAAGAACATTAATAACAATTCCAATGTTACTACACTTTGGTTTTCTTCTGGTGTTATTTCTTCTTATATACATTCTAAATTTTTAGTTTATAACAACTTTACTATTAATACATATAGATAAACTAATAAAATTTCATAAGGATTTAATTTAGTATAATTATGTAAAAATCAAAAATTATATATTCAATTGATTAATTAAATATTAACAATTTAAAATTAAATATTTATTTCAATCTAATATAAATCATTGTAACTAGATATGAACTTTAAGTTTATAAATTGTTTACATTTTAAACAAGTAACTAGAATGTTGTACAAAGAGTTGATATGAGTTCGAGATTGTTGTAATATAAATCAAGAATAAAGATTTTAATCGTGTTACAGAAGATGAAAAATACTATAATGAGTAGGTAGATAGTAGATAAATTTATGGAGGAAGAGAGATTTAGACTGTAAAAGGTGAATGATTCCTATATTGTAAGGACTGCTTTTAGTAATGAGACTAACAGTCTGGAGAAGTGGATGTTGGATATGAACCTCCAATTTAAATAAATTGTTTACAGTAAAAAATTTACTTAGCATTTATTGATAAATAAATCTGAAAAAAAGTCATAATTACACCATCTTTATAAGTTTTAAAAAATTCATAATTACACCTCTTATCTTTATATTTATTTTATAATTTCTTATCTTTAAGTCAATATAATAAATAGAGAGGATTAAAGCTTTAGCAGAGATGTTAAGTCATAACGATTTCGGATTCAAGTACTCTGGCCACATGTAGCCGCCATGCCTCAGTTCATTACACAAACCATATACCTTTCACTTTTATTTTATATTCCTCCCTACTTTATTATATTCTAATATAATACGTACTACCAAAAATGTTTTATATTTGAGAAGAGGATTAAGCTTCAAGAAAATCTTTTTATCCCCTTCTCGATTTTGTTTTTTCAAAGTGGTGATCAATGGAGTTATTGATGGTATTAGAAAAAACCTGTTTTATGTCAATACTGGAGAATACGATATCAATTAAACTTATCTATAATCCACTTTGACAATAATAGAGATTAATTTAGTCCAATGCAATGAGTCTTATATATAATCTACAATAATAATATAGGTACTCAAATTGAACTATACCATTTATCAATTACATTAGACTTTACTTCTTTAGTTCAAGAAATAGAAAAATGATTATGAGACTCATTCTTACTATTCATAAATTTTACAAGAAAACTGTATTCACCTTACAATGAAAACAGAGCCAATGATTAATATAAAACAGAGTGAAAAGAAAATGTTTGTTACACGCTATATAATAACAATTTATTATATTAGTCACTAACCAGTGCTTTATATTGGATTATAACGAATCAATCCTTTTGTTTTTTTATTATCAACATCGCCCATTTTCAAATAAATCAAGTTTATCTACTAAATTTAGAATCGAGGCATCATCCTCTTTAAATATTACGAGTATCTTAGAAAGGTACTTTCTCTCAGGGGAAGATCCCGGGAGTTTAGAGCAAATACCTACATATTTTTGTCTAATTGATTATAACAAATCAATCCTTGTATTTTTGTTTATTTGGATCATAACGAAGCAATCCTTATATATTTGGATTATAACGAATGAATCCTTGTATTTGAAAATTATGTCCTATATTATAACATTGAAGATACATATAGTAATTTTCAATGGGTTCAAATTTATTTTTCTTTATATAAGAAATGGAGGGAAAAAAATAAACATTTTCCCTCCAAATCATTAAAATCAACTTTATAGTAGATTATAATAGCAACTTCTTAATCTCTATAGTATCATTATCCATTCTACTATTATTTAAAAGTAATAGATCTTCTAAATCTAATAATAAATCTAAGATATTGAACATTCTGTATATTCTTTTGAAAAAGACCATTGTAATGATTCTATTGTCATAAGTATTCAATCTTTCTATAATAATAATCTACTATGGAAGAGAATAAGAAAATCTTTCCTTCATTAGTCTTAGAGTATTAAGAACACATTGTTTATAAATTTTTCATCAATACAATTAATAAGTCTCTCTTCTTGTAATAACCTTCTTATAGAAAATAAATCATAATTTTATAACTATCCTTTAAATATTCATTAGCTCTATAAATGTATGAAAGACACTTATTGGTCTTATTAGAAGAAGAAAATACAACCTGTTGCTTAATACTGCTATAGATCATGGTTAACAAATAACATCATCTAATAGTAAAGATCTACTAGTCAACTCAATAGAAGCTTTCTAAATTACGAAGAATCATCACAAAATATTTTCTTAGAATAATAAACTACTATCTACAAGAAATTGTCTAATAAACTTTTCTATGTTAATATCAGTTAATGATTTTGAAGATAGAATGATGTTCATTGATTCAAATGAAATAAATTATCCTTAGCAATGTTAAGAATTCAACTATAGATTGATTTAATAAGGAAATTAAGTTTAATAATGTTCATTATCATAAATGATTTATTTTATTTAAGATTGTCATTTTGGTTTCTTACTAGCTCTAAAAATTCATCAAAAATACACATAAAACATTCTTTTGAACTTGTTACTCTTCTAATAAAATTGGTCAATGTGTTTACATCTTCTATGATACGATAGAATTTAAGAAATGCAATATGTTGATATAAAAATAAAAGCAAAACTACCTTCATATGAAATACTTCAGTATCGTTTATCTCATAATGATGATTTTTTGTAGTTTTTTTTTTAATTTTATATCGAATATCCTTATGAATTTCCCATGAAAAAACTTGAAGATTTTTGTGATCAATACGGCAACTTATACAGAATTTTGGAATTGAAAAAAAATTCAATTTTCTCTTAGTAGAATATGAAAAGGCATTCTTTATAAGAAATTTGATAAATACTTTGTTGTCTTCCTGTTTTCCTATTTTTTCAATTATTATGTTAATAAGATGAAAAATAAAAGAAAAATTATCAAATAAGTTGTTTTTTTCTAATCCACCGAAAGTTAGTAGTTCAGGTACGCAATAAACATATCTGTACAACTTCAAGAATTCATAATAACAATTTAAAATTTTTTCATTATCAGACAAGAGGCACCATTTTTTTTTATATATTAATTCAAGATTAGGTATACGAAAAATCAACTCTTTTGTAAATAAATTATTCGTTTCTTGATTTAATATCATATAATTACCAAATTTCTTGTTTAATAAGCGTAATACTTTCACCAACTCCTGATCGATTGAAGAAAAAGATGTAAATTTCTGTTCTTTAAAATTTAGTTGAAACTCGTCCAAAAAATTAATCCCATTTAAAATTCCCTTCAATCTTCGTAAATAATAATCTCGATAATATTTTGATACATTACGCTCAATATATTGTTCTATATCATCCTTAATATATTCTAACGAAACAAGTATAGTAATTTCACCCTGTATTTCTTTTGTATTCTTCTCATTTAAATTTGTAGTATTTTCCTTGGATAAATTTAATATTGGAGTTTCAATCAAATTTTCATTCGAAGATGAAGAATAACTTCTTTCATTTTCTATAAATGTTTGAGTGCTGTTACAAAAAAATAATGAGTTATCTGATCTGCTAGACTTAGTAAGATCTAAAGGTTCATCATAATTTTTTTGAACATTAGTATATGAGTTGTATATTTTTGTTGACTTAGAAAGATCTAAAGGTTCATCTTAATTTTTTCTTTTTGTATTATAAATCAGTGATAAACTAATGATGATACCAATTAATTTTATCATTTATGTGAGGATTATAAAAATTGTTCAATATTTTTAATATTTATTGTTCTAGAACATATTTTTGGAAATTAATTAAATTTACAAATTGTTAATGAGTGTTACAAATGAACTTTTAATATATTTCTTTTCATTTATATTTATTTGGTAGTAGATGAAAATTAATATAAAATAAAATTTTGAAACATCAAGTTTTTAATAATGAATTTATAATTTCTAAGTTGTATAACTATTCAATGATAATATTTTTTAATCTAAAATCTCAATTTGACATGTAGAATATTTTTTCAAAAAATTCATAAATCTAATATTTGATTTTTTAATCTTGAATAGATTTTTATAAGTAATCTTCAACTGTCTAAAATTATTTCTCATTTTAATTCTAATACAGTATACATACAATAGATATTATTAGAGAAGTATCTAAACATTTATAAGTTATCCCAGACTATTACTATTATCAATTAATACACTCTTCTTGTTGAATGCCAAGAGTTTGCTATTTCTCAAATCAATTATTACATTGGGATTGTAGATGCAGAGACGGCTCAATTTAAAGTACTAAACAACAATATACATCACATTCTTCATTACGTTTATCAGCAACCAGTATATAAAGAGAGGTTTTACTCATCACAACAAAGCTCTAAGGTGTATATATTTACAGCTGTGCTTAAAATACGGATTGTTGTAGAAAATTAGAAATCATTTTCTCTAATGATAGAGCAGAGGTAAGTTTAGATACATACAGTTATTCGAGTTGAATATTACAATTTTGATTATTTGTGAATTTTAGAAGCAGAAAAATAAGTGCAATCTTTTAACAAATCATTGTGGTGCTCTACATAAATACACCACTAGAATGAATAATAATAATAATAATAGTTTTTTAAGTTATGACCTGGGATGGGTTAATGGGTTGAAGACAAACTTATCATCACTATATCCAGTCTAGAGTCTTTAAAGATGACACTGGAGAGCTTGTCTATGGAATCTTGGATAAGCAGAAGCTTCACTGAGCTAATCCAGGAACAGAGTTTTGATAGAAATACCTCACTGTAATATAAATGTTTATTGTTATTTATTCTTTATAATACTAATACACCTATACAATTCAAAGTTTTCTCACTTAAATATCGACTTTAATCATTATAAATAATTATGTTAATGATACCCAAAATAAACTGGAAGAAACAAAAACCTCAATTGATTGAAATAAATCGTTTGGTTAAAGACTCTAAAAATTATAGCTGAAACAAATTTAATATCGGAGATCTTTGTCATAGGCTGTAAACTAATAACCCTCTCTACTTCCGTTAACATTAAGTATTTTTCATACTTCGTTTAAACTCAAGAATCAATCTTCAGTAAGGTAAAACATCATTAGATTATACTGAAATGGATAAAGGACGAGATATTGGAGCACGTTTTAGCAATAATGTCCCTTACAATTCAAGTTAAGTTGTAATAATTTCTAGTAATATTAAACGAAGGATGGTGGTTAAGACCGTTTAATGACTGTATACATATTTTTAAAAAAATCTGTTCAAACACAAAGTCATACCTTGATGAAAAACCAATTACTATCTTCTTTTATTATGCATAGTATTTACTATAATACAACTCTATGAACTTTACAATTTTAAATTAAATATTTGATAAAGTACATAAATATTGAATAGCTTTTTATTCCATAAAACAATGTTAAAGATATTTATCACATTATAAATAAGAATTTTTAGAATTATTCCTTCCTAGGAGCACACTTTTCATTACTATACCACTTTAACGAGCAATTTAAACATTTCAATATAAGAAATATAGCTAAGAAATTTCTGAAAATTTTTAAAAATTGTACAAATCATTAAATGATGATCTACAACAATAATATAAAGTCTGTAAAATCGATAATAGATATTTTTTTGATCCAATATTGGTACTTAAAAAGAAAATTTAAAACTTTTTACAGATAAATAATTGTTTAAAAATGATCTACAGAATTACTTTTACGTTTTATACTCTGAAATATAGACTTTTGACTCTTTTTATTCAAAAGTAAAAATATTTTTTAAAAAATGCTTTATTATAAATGTTTATGATTATTATATACCTTCAATACGTTTTTCAGTTTTTATAAAAGATAGAATTATCAAAATTACTAACAAACAGTAATTTTTACAAAAAGTTTTACATACAAACCCAAAAATGGTAGCTCCTTAAAATCAACATATGACCACAATGAATCATAGAAGAAATGAACAATTTTCTTTTTTTTAAAAAAATATACAAAGATTACATCTTACATTTACTGCTTGGTGAATGTTACAAAGAAAAAAGAAACCGTCCAGATTTGTTTAGATCAATATAACTTTAAAGAACCAACGTTGTTAACATTAATCAAGTAATATTGAACTTTTTAACTAAATTAACTTTAAAAAGTCAGAATTATTCTATCAGATCAAGCTCCCTACGCTTTAAAAATCGAAAATCTTTTGTAAAAATTGATACCTGGTTTGAAGCTTGTAACTTGTCTTTGTCATTTTCTAAATCGCCTATATGAAGAAATCAAAAATAAATGTAATAAATTAAACCATGTATGTGTAACACACAAAATTGTTCTTAAGATTTCTTTAGTTTATTTATTTATAACATTTTTCATTAGAAAAAAAGAAGTTTAAAGGTTGAATCCGCCTTAGATACTAATTGGTTTTAGTTTAAATACAAAACTGTGTATCTACTAAATTCATTTTGCTGATTTAAAATCAATTCATAACAAAAAAAAAGACACTAAATATGAGTTCAAATCTTTATTACGGCCTTGTTTATTTGTGTTTAAAATTTATAAAAAAAATTGAACGTGAATCTACTGAATAATTTTTATTTTTTAAACCCTGCAAAAAAAACCCGATATTTACCCACACTCTAATAATAATAGTACAAAAGTTTACATTGTAGAGTATTTATCCTATTTAGATATAGTAATAAAATTTGAATAATAGCTTTTAAAAAAAATAATTTACAATTAAAAAAAATTACTGTCAATTGATCAATTCTACAGCTAGTAATGTTAAAAATTAAGTTTTGTTGTACAATATTATAGCATTACCTTTAGTTATATCATATATCAGTTGGTTTTAAGGATGTCATAATATTCTTAGAATTTAAATTAAAAAATTTGAACATGAAATTTACTTTTTTAATATTCATATCTATTCTTGTTTAAATAAAGTTATTAATAATTAATTTTAAATTAAATTCATATCTTGATGTCATGCAACTCACAGAAGTAATTGAGCGAGAAATTGAAAAAATATTATCTGAAGTAGAAGATAAATCTAAAATGAGCAATTTAAAGATTGAAGTTTCGAATGAAAAAATAAATAATAAGAAGAAACAAATTTTTATAACATTCTTATTTTTAACTTATCTCCTTGGATTTAATCACATTTCATCTAATCTTGTGATACACAAGTCTTTAACTCAATATCATATTGCTTTATCATTGAAAACCCTCTTTAAATAGTAAATGTCTCAACTAATTTCTTCTACTTAGGCGGTTTTATCGGAATCTTTCTCATGTTCAAAATCAACTACATTAATTTCAACAAGATACTAATGATATGTTCATTTGGCCAAATAATTCCTTACCTACTAACTATGTTCATCCACATATCTTTAATGGTATATTCTATGAAGATGGTTATCGGTTTTTTTAGTGGAATCATGGCACTTCTCTTGCCTCAAATCTTTTATAGTTTTGGTTATGGTAAAAGTAGGAATTTTATGACAACTTTCTTTCCTTGTTTTCTATTAGGTAGGTATCGCAACAACAGTTTTATTAATTTAAAAGAGTATGGAATATTATTATATCATAAATTCCATACTAATCGTTTTAGCATTTGTTAGTTTTGCTTCTTTATTCTTTTCGACTAGTTACAAACAAGAAAAAATGAATGATTTCGAAGAGGGAAGTAAAGTAGGTCTCTACAGGTTTATTACAAATTTTAAGACTATTAAATCAGCTTTACTAATTATCTTGGTGCAATTTGCTTATAGAATGACTGGTGTAGGATATATTAAATTATTCTCAAACACTATATTTGAAGGTGAGTATGCTCATCTATTACCATTTGCTATGCCAATTATATTAATGATAATAAGTGGTAAGTTTCCTGATATATTTGGAAGAAAAGTTACTTATATCTTTGTAGGTAGGTAGGTAGCACCTTGTTTGACGCTCTACTTTTATGAAATCAATCTTTTACTTTAATTTTCTATATTTTTATTCTCAAACTTAAATGTTCTTCAGTGTCTTACACGATACCACCAATCTATAGCTAATGAACTTTCGTGTATTATATTATACACTATTAGTATCTTTATTACATTTTTCATTGCAGTAACAATCTCAAAAAAAAACAGCAGTTTGACTCGTATTTGGAATCGCTTCTTTAATTTCTTCAATAATTTTGATTTTCTGTATGGTTGAAACAAGATATAAGTTCGTTCAAAATTGGAATAATATTTCAAGTTACGAAGAGTTGTGGAATACTAAGGAGGTAATACTGACGTAAAAAGTTTTAAAACTTAATCATTTATGTTCACAATAGTAATAAGAATCATTAATATAACGTGAATAAATATTTATTTTTATTTTAAAAACCATAATAGTAAACTTGCTAAATATGTGTTTTAATAAATTTTAAAAATTCAATAAGAAATTGTGTTTGTAGAGAGTCTGGCTAGAAAATTTAAATCTATTTTTTTCAAAAAGTGGAAAATAAGTGTATGGGTTCTTGTATTGAAAAGTACCAAATTTGTTTTGGAGAGTATTTGGAAGCTTTTACTTGCCTTTAAGGATTGTTCAAAGTCATTTGTAAAGTTTATATAATCTAAATTAGAACATTATACATTAAAGAGAATTATACCAGCCTTAGTTACTTATATTCGTCTATATATAAATATTCAAATAAAGGTTTTTAAACAGATCTTACTATTATTATTGATATTAATCATGATCATGGCTTATATTATGGAGAATTGAAACATTTAGAAGATTTAAATACTTCTGGAGGAACTTTAACCAAAAAAAGAAGAGATTCGGTCAATTATGTTGTCTAAATTTCAAAGTTACATTTAAATATAAATAATTTCTAAAATTTTATTTTAATTAGTCAGTTTAATTCCTACCTAGCTTCTTAAATTCCCTATAATACACATCCCACATTCTTCTGATTATTTTTTTGATAAATTGGTTAATGTACTTATATCTTCAATGGTAATACTTGATATTTAAGAAAATATTCACGTTTTTATTAAAATAATATGAAAAAGCCTTGTTCATAAAAAACTTAAGTTCAATAAACATGTTAATAAAATGAATTATAAAAGAAGAAGTACAAAATAATTCGTCTTTAAAAAGTTTACTAAGTATCTCAAGTAAGTAATAAACATATTTGTACAACTTCATAAATTCGTAATAGAAGTACAAAATAATTCGTCTTTAAAAAGTTTAATAAGTATCTCAGGTAAGTAATAAACATATTTGTACAACTTCATAAATTCGTAATAAGACTTTTCTTACCAGCTGTGGTAATGTGATACTAAAACTTTATGTATACGGAAGTTAAACTTAATTTATATGTTTCTTTATCAATGAAGGGTAAAGAAAAAAACAAAGATAACCAAAAAACAATACGAAAATAAAACAAGTCATCCTAACTTTCTCCATTAAATCAAAAGGACAAGACGGGTTCTCTCAAGACACTCTTAGAATCTATAGATGTTTCATGTACTCTATGGCCCAAGGAAACCTTGAGAGCGATCTTAACAAAATTTGATAGGATGCCTAGAGGAAGATGGGACTTGACTTCAGAAGTGTTTAACATTAAGTTCAATAAAGAAGATACAGTAGAACTGTTTAAAAGAAAAGCCCATGAATGTCTTAAAAGAGCAAATGGGAAGCCAATTTCAAATTACAAGTTTAAAGAAGAATCTAGGAAAAAAACCAAGAAGTTGATTGGCCTCATTGAGACATTAACAACAGTAGAAAACAAAAATTCATCAGAATAAAAAACTTGTTAATTAATACAGTCCTTTATGCCAAGAAAAGAAAAGTCACAGATGGCATAAGAACCCCAAAGATT
>DWFX01000003.1:0-11859 GCA_018246835.1 Ardaris eximia
CTAAATTAAAAAATATACATAAAAAGTTTCAAATTAATACAATAACTATACTTAATCATTTAAATTGATAAACTGAATTAAAAATTTATACATTAAAAAGATTGAAATTATATTCAAATATTTAATAAATTACTAGATAACATTAACTCTACAAGCATATTTTTTATGTCTGTATCTATGATGGAATCTCCATCGCTCAATGCCTCCACTAAACTAAAAGCCTCGTCATAAGTTCTTGGCATTCTTATCCTAAAATGTTTCATATATAAGTTAATCTTATTCTCGTAAGATATTTTTATTTTTTTGTAATAGCTTAACCGAATATTAATACAATCTATTAAATTATAAATGCCGCTCCACTCAATTCCACTTAACTTTAATTTTTCGTTCTCCGTCGATATTTCTAAAATCGGTGCACAATTATTTTCACTCAAACAACCTCGGACACGATCCGTAGATATATTTTCAGCCGCTGATAATGTCCCTTTGTTGAAAAATTTGCAAATATCATCTTTTTTATTGTCAAATGTGTTCACCCACTCTTCAATATCAAACTGATGTTCATTATTGAATGAAACAATCACTGAAGATATTAGTTTCTGACTTATCAATTCCACTTGCACATAAATGTAAATGTATAAAAAATCTTCTGTTGACTTAGGTATAGTGAATACCATTTTGTTCAATTCTACTTTTTTCAAATATGAGTAATACATTTTATTTTTAAATGATTTAAACACTGCTAGAGGGAAACTGACAGTCAATGCTAGTGCTGGCGTTGAACTGAATTACTATTGAATTATTTTTCGAACTTCGCCAGACAGGATGTTATGATTGAAGAGTACATCATTAATGATGAGGCAATAGGCGACAGTGTTTGCAGGAATATTTTTTTTAAAACACAACTCTATTTTAATATCGATAGCGCCAGAATTGTATGTATCACACTGTCTCGACGTATCTATGACTGTGAGCGGACATTTGGTTTTGAAATGTGCTGGATTTACTTGCGAACTACTCGTACTTTGATTATAATAAGCTTGTTGAAAGTTAACAAAGACATCATACAATAATGGAAACGATTCGTATGGATAGTATTGAGAGTTTAGATATACTCTACAATTGGTTAAGTTGCAATGATCAAACATGCTCATATCTTTTGATTCATCATTTTTTCTAGATGTCAGCAAACCGACGATGACAAAGCGTGGTTATTCCAACTGAGAACTGGTTTTTAATGTTCCAGATGTGTTTCTGTGTGGCGGGCAGTAAGGGATATTCATACAAATCTTATGTGCGAAAAGCGATAGGAATAGGTATATTTCCTTCGACAAATGACATCAAACGTAGTTTTTCCTTATCGGAAACTTTTACGATAGGCACTCGCCATACAACACGATTAATCTCAATCTCCGCATGTTTAGTAATATCCTTTACAATCACACCGTTGACGTTGGTGTTGCAACGGTTCAAAATCAACTCATGTTTTGCATTGATTATAACTCGTTTGTAGTCTTCAGCGAATCCTAACAAATGTGATAGCGGTATAGTGAAACTAAAGTCACCATCCTCAATGGCCTTTATAGTTCCCATATTCCACCCGGCATTCTCTAGAGCATAGTCGGTCTCTTTGCCGTAGGAAAGAATCGCTTTCATTGTACTTGTAATACCACAATTTTTCGATCGATCAATCTCCACTCCGTTGAGTTCATAGCGTATATCTTGGAATAGGAAAACGGGTCCATTGTTGACGAAGACAGTGTCCTTCTTGATGGTGCCCTCAATTAGAAGTTGACTTTGACTCGGTAACACTATTAAGTCTTGACGATTAATACAAATACGTATCTCATCATTGTTTTTAAACGAATCAATGAATGGATTAAAGGGGTGAAACTGTAGACTCTCTATACGATCGTCAAATTGCACTTCACTTTCAATGTCTAAGATAGATGATGATGAGGACATATTTTAAACCCAATATTCTGAAGAAATTTAATATTTTCTTGCGATAGTTTCTTGTTTTCTTGCTTTATGCTAGTTTTCACCGCAAGTCTCCGCTCTTGACTAAGACTTGTGGTGTTTTTACTATCGTTTTTATATACAATCATTTTATCATCTTTCTAATGTGAAGACGGATAGATATGTTCTCACCTCTGAAATTCACCAAGTTTCCGTGCTCGTTCACTATGCGAACCACAATACGTTGAATATTTTCATTCTTTTTGACTGGTAAATAGATAATGTTTGTGGGCGATTCTATAATTTGATATCCAGGCGGGACGGTAGGTGAGAATTCGTGTATTACGTGGGACGACTCGTTATTGATAAATGACCCGTCAACTATACTACATTCCACTCTTATAGTATTTGTAATCAATATATCAATCGGTCGATCAGACCAGTGTATAACTCCCGCTTTGAGAACGGTCGATGAGAAACCGAAGAGAGAACCGATGCTGTTCTCTTTATCAAAGTGCACGTCTAATTTGGGTGAAAACACCATACACTTGGACGTATTGGTGTTTATTTCCAGATCGATAAGATTCATTCCATCATTTTGAAACTGTTTAAGCATCTCTTGATTCAAATAGCGAATAATGTCGTTCAACTCGTATGCACCTTCAGGTATCTCTATTATGTTATTGCCATAATGAAAAAGATTATTACTTTTATCCACATTAGGAATGGAATTAAACGTTTTAAAATACACCAAAGCACACTCGTATGAATCACGGTTAACATCGAGCTCTAATGGTGGAAAAAAGTCCACTATCAACTCTGATTTGTTATTATTGAGACTGATTGTATATGAAGACATGTTGGTGTCGAAGGAAAAGTTTGAATAAAACAAGTTTTTACTATACACTTATATTTATTAGTAGTAACATTACTTCTTAAACCAGTTTAGTAAAAATGTAAGACACAAATGACCACAGTTCTTTGCATTAAATTTTTGAACACGATTATAGTTGTATTCAATGTGAACACTTTTCATATAACGTATAAATTCTATAGGAGGTCTCAAGTCGCCATAGCTGTCAAAGTATACACAACGGCTTCCTTTCTTGATGTAGGCACACCAATGTGTTCCATCACCACTTCGACTGTCCAAGTTTATCACTCCTGTTTCATTGTAGTGTGGTTTAATAGTTAATAAATCATCACGCATAAAAACACCTCTGAAATAAGGTATTTTCTCTCTCTTTGCATACGCTAAAATGTCTCTATCGGTGAGAGCTCTCTCCGGCAGCGTTAGTTTTTTTTTTTCCAAACGGTGTAAGATAAAGACCCATACCTCGTTTGTACGGCGCTATGTATAATCCTTTACCAATCACCTTCTCACCACCACCGCTGCTACCAATGTCTTTTCTTTTAACCATATCATAAATATTTCTGGCTGCCGTAGTAACACCACCAGCCAAAGATCCGGCAGCTCCCAAGGCTGCTAATATGGGTAAAAATGGTAAAAACCCACCTCTCTTTGGCAGAGGTATCACGCGTGCAGGTTTTATGACTTTACCTTTAGAATGATGTTTAGCCGCTTTCACAGCAATCTTCAGAAGAGTATTGTGTGATGGTGTTCCCTTTCCTCTCTTTTTAATATCTCGCAAGTGACGTTTGACAGCTTTATGACTGTGACTGATTATTTTTTTGATGGACACCCCCATACCATGTTTCACTTTAAATTTCATGATTTTATTAACGGCAAGAGCGGCTAATCGTTCCGACAAGGGAGTTGAGGAGTTGCGCCAACGTTGTTCCGCACTAGAGGCCAATTCTAAATCAGCTTTGTGTCTATTCTCTATTTGAAATGGATTCTGAGCGTAGGCTATATCATGCGTTTTACACGCTTCATCCAATGGGTTGACACCTTTGTCGTTTCGAGCCAAACGTTTATATAGTTTCGTTCCTGGGCCGCAATAGTTGTAGCCGGGAATATGAAGTTCAAACGGTAGATTATTTATTAAATTATTAACAAATCCAGCACCTGTTCTCACCTTTGCTCTTCGATTAGTACTAGATGAATTTGTATGTCCTATCATATTAAATATCACACGAAGAATCATCAAAACACTTTGATGTTAAATATTTTATACTACAATCACAATTTGAGTTGCAATCAATAATCTCATCTTCCTCCTTTTCCCCACTCTCTTCTTCTTCTTCTTCTGTTTGAGTTTCCTTATTGTCAGTATTTGTATTAATCAAGTCTTGTTTTTCTTGTATACAATACGGACATGAGTGTCTTGTAAAGAAAGCGAGGTCGATTTGAGTAGCATTTGAATTCGGATTCACAGGATGCTTATAACAATGGAAATATTCTTGAATGTCGGGGTCAGCTTGTAAGTGATCAGGTAATTTTGATTGCCACCATTTTAATTGATTCGCACAGTATTTTAATAGAAATTGTTTTGGTATATTTTTTAACTCTTCTGTCGACGAGTCGGAAAGTAAATTATTCTGAAATAACATTGTGTGTTACTAAAAAAAAAAAAACAATAAATATCAGTCCACTTTTGTCAAATGTTCACACAAGAATGAAGTTTATAAAACAAAACACGCGTCTAAAAGTAAGAGATTGGTCTATGGAAACTGACAATGACCACACCAAAAATAGAAACGGCGTATTACTACCAAATAACATACGATGTCTTATTTGCGGACCGTCTAACTGTGGGAAAACTAATGTTTTGCTATCGCTACTTTTGGACCCGAATGGTATCAAATTTCGCAATGTTTATCTCTATTCAAAATCACTACAACAACCAAAGTATTTATTTTTAAGTGAAATACTAAAAAGAGTAGAAGATTTGTTATTTTTTGCGTATAATGATAAAAGTCAAGTGATACCGCCGGAAGAAGCGGAAGAAAATAGTGTAATTGTATTCGATGATGTAGCACTAGAAGATCAAGATGCCATACGTCAATACTTTTCCATGGGACGTCACCGAGGACTCGATTGCTTTTATCTTTGTCAAACATATAGCAAAATACCGAAACAATTAGTGCGTGACAATGCTAATTTAATGGTGGTGTTCAAACAAGATGATTTAAACCTAAGACACGTCTATGATGATCATGTAAACACGGATATGTTGTGGGAAACGTTTCAAAAACTTTGTCAATATTCTTGGAAAGAAAAGTATTCGTTTTTGGTGATTGATAAGGAGAAAAATATCAATAAGGGTCGATATCGTAAAGGATTTGACAATTTCATAATAATTTAAATCTGACGTGTGTTATTTAAATCTATATAAAGACGTAATGTTGTTTAAAAACACATAGCACATCACGATGTCGTCTACTACAGAACAGTTGTTGGGCGATAAAAACCTGAAACGTAAATTAATTAAATCAGTTGATGCCGTCAAGAAAAAAGTGAAGGCATTAAAAGAAAACAAATCTTTGTTAACGACCTCACTAGAAGAGACATTCAAACCAATCACTAGTCCTCTAAAAATCATAGCATCAAACCAGTCTAAAGAGAGTGAATCAGAAGCATTACCGCCTAGTAGTGAAAAATTTAAAGAGATTGACACGGAAACAATACCACAACTAAAAGTGTTAAAGTTTATGAAAAAGAAAAAAATAAAAACAGAATCGAAGAAACCAATAGTGAGTAGTGGAAAGTCAAGTGTTTATGAAGAAGATGAATATACTAGTGATGGAAGTATATTCTCTTCTGCTGAAGATGATGAAAATTCTGTATCGGCTATGGAAAAAGGTCAAACTAGAAAAAAAATATTAGGAGAACCCAGCTATCTTAAATATATGAATTATCTTCAGTCAGAGGTTAGAATACCATTTGGCGCATACATACAAAATGATAATATATACATTGGTGATAGCTTGATAAAAATCTTAGACAACAATATGTTGCAAGTAAAGGATAAAGCATTTAAATTAACACCTGGTTTAGTTGAACTAATTTTCAAGAAAATACCATTTAAGAATCATATTAAGCAAAATGACATTGATAACTATATCAATATTTTAAATGAAACAAACGCATACCGTCGAGGATTTACTCCTACAGGTCAAGTTCAAGGTGATAAAAGCGTCAAATATAATATATATATCAAACCACATCTTATTAAACATAAGATTATAAAAGGAGGTAATTTGAACAATAGTAAAGTGTTGATTCAAAAAGAGTTCTATCCAAACACTGATTATGTCTACTGGGATAATCCAAATGAATTGGTGGACAGGTTACGTCTTTTGATGGCTTCTCAAAATGCAGGAAATACAAGTCATACAAATGAAATTAACTCTATTATAGAGGAACTTATTGAAGCTGGAATCATCATTAAGTAGCAGCCGATTCACCTCGTCTTGTTGGTTATAAAAACCACTCACACTACGGTGCTTAATCATAACAAGAATGCCCGTTAACAAGTTTGGACAATACCTTCAAAATGAAGGTATAAATAAAGCAGGCGGTGATAATAATAATAATAATAGTATAAAGTTTGGAATAAATACTGTTGACTTTTGCAATAAACGAGTGGTTAACGTTCACAGAGGTGTACGCAAAAATGATGTTGTGACCAAAGGGCAAATGGAAGAAATACAAAACTTCTTATTACTAAAGATAAAAAACATTTCAAAAGATATTGAAAAATTAAAGGAACGGACTGATCAATTACATGTGCAAAAAAAACAACTATCCCCACCAATGGTGAAACATTAAAAGTTCCTTGTGATGTCAAAAGTAGTAGTCTCAAGTGGTAAAGCGCAAGTAGTGAAAGAGGTGCATAGGTATGCCCGTAAGAATTTTACACGGAGACGTTTTATACAAAAGAGATTCGATGACACCTGGCAAATTGATCTTATCGATTTACAACAATATTCTAAAGAAAATAGAGGTTATAAATACATCTTGATTTGTATTGATACTTTTTCCAAATATGCATGGGCTCATCCTTTGAAAAGTAAAAAGGGTGATGAAGTATGCAAAGCAATGGGTGCTATTTTAAGCGACGGTTCTAGAAAACCGACAAATATTCAATCAGACAACGGGACAGAGTTTTATAATGATAAGTTTCAAAGACTCATGAAAAAGTACACTTTCAATCACTACTCTACCTTCAGCACAAAGAAGGCGTCTATAGCAGAAATACTAATTAGAACCTTAAAACATTGGCTATGGCAGCTGTTTAGTCTAAACGGAAACTATAATTGGATTAAACATCTAACAGAAATATTAAAGAAATATAATAACAAAATACATCGCACTATCAACATGACCCCGGCAAGCGTGAAACCCGCCCACACTAAAATATTACTAACCAGTCCATACAGCCATATAAAGATAAAAGGACATGCGAAATTCAAAGTTGGAGATTATGTACGTATCAGTAAACATAAATCTGTTTTTGCTAAAGGTTACACAGCCAACTGGAGCACAGAAATTTTTCAAGTAGCAAAAGTACAAAACACAAATCCGACCACCTACTTGCTGCAAGATGAAAGTGGCGATCTCATCTCAGGATGTTTCTACGAAGAAGAGTTGCAAAAAGTTAAATATCATGACATTTATTTAGTAGAAAAAGTGTTGAAACGTAAAGGGAATAAAGTTTATGTAAAATGGTTAGGTTTAAATCAGAAGAGTTGGATAGATAAAAATAATATTGTATAACCACAAAAATTGTTCTACTATCAATAAAATATGATATGAAACCGCAAGTTTTTTTTTTATTCCACCAACATACAAAGGGTATATAAAGCAATTGATTTTATAATACATTTTTATAAAGCAGTGCGCGTACGCAAAGAACAGTGTTGTTTTTAATAGAACAAAAAAAATGTACGATTGTCCGTTCTGTAGTATAAGTGTTGCATCTAATCAACTCATATCTCATTCAAGATCAAAACGTCATAAACTTTTGTGTAATCAAGATTATGGCAATTATTTCGTGTATGTGGTTGAATCAGGATTGAAATGTCGTATAATCACATATCGCACCAACGGTTGTCAACACTTGGATCTGAAAAAGTATTTTAATAGAGTGAAACCTAAGATTATCAAAGTGCTCCAGACCGAGTTGGAAATTCATGAAAGAATAAAAGTAAACTTTGAATTTTATTGTACTTTTATCATCACGAATGCGCAGGATGAAGTGATTCGCGACTTAAAATCCTTTAATACCAAGAATGTATGTCTAGAACAGTCGTCGAATTTACATCATTTTTTTGACAACATGGTGTCTGTGATGCTTTGTAAATTGGAAGAATTTCAAGAGCGCGATAGCGGTTGGGCTTTGGAGAAAATCGAATTCTTGGATATTAATATAAACAAGTGTACACCGTTGAAAGGAGGTTCATCATACATACCACTACCACAGTGGATAAGAATAAAACGTGCTTGTGTCAATGTGAGAAATACTGATAACGCATGTTTCTTTTGGTCAGTAACATCAGCCCTGTACCCTGTTGTTAACAATGCCCATCGTGTGACGTCGTATCCACACTTCGATTCTGTATTCAAAACTAGCGGTATCAAACAGCCGGTGGTAGTTAAGGACATTAAGCGATTTGAAACTTTGAATAATATAAGTGTTAACGTTTATGGTTTAGAATCTAAACAAACGATTAAACCGTTATATATATCGTCTAAAACAGGTAAACATCACGTAAATTCTAAAGCACACTACTGTTGGATAAAAAAATTGTCTCGTTTAATTACCTCGCAAGTTAGTAAACATAATGGTAAAGTTTTTTTCTGTGATAAGTGTTTACAATCGTTTGTAAGCGACTCCAAACTACAATTACACATACGAGTGGGATGTGAGAAAAAAATGATAAAATTACTGTTGAAATAATATCTTAAAACAATAACTTAAATATACTTGTGCTGCCATCTGTTGATATACTATGTACCTACCTAGTTGTCTATTAAATAAAAGTTAGTTGATTTCGTACAGCATTCAAAGTCGTTTTATTATAGGTTATGGGCCTTCAATACGCTCATAAATCGCGGTTTTTAACAAGTTTTTGTACGTTTACAAGTGTTAAAGACAGTTACTAAGTGCGATTAATCAATAACAAACGGATTGTATAATAAAAAATAAAAAAAAGAGAACAACTTTATTACAAAGTGAAACCGTTGAGTGGTGTGAGCAATGGCGTCTAATTATATTGTCAACGTGCCGAAATTGAGAGGACGAGAAAACTACAGCGAATGGTGCTTCGCTGCAGAAAACTTCCTAATATTAGAGGGCATGAAGCATTGTGTCGTTCCTGTGTCTGATAAAATAGTGGATGCCGCAGATGATGAAAAAACCAAAGCGAAGTTAATCATGACAATTGACCCGTCTTTATACGTTCATATAAAGACAGTGCAATCATCGAAAGAACTATGGACAAAACTGAAACAATTATTCGATGATAGTGGTTTTTCGCGGCGAATAAGTCTACTACGGAATCTAATATCAATTCGGCTGGAAAACTGCAGTTCGATGACATCTTACGTTACTCAAATCATCGATACATCGCAGAAACTAAGTGGGACTGGATTTGAGATTAATGATCAATGGACCGGATCGTTGCTGTTGGCGGGTTTGCCAGAACGTTTTGCGCCAATGATAATGGCCATCGAACACTCAGGAATGTTGATAACGGCGGATTCCATCAAAACCAAATTGCTGGATATGTCGTCACCGGAACATGAGGAGAATGAAGTCAATGGTGCATTCGTAACTCGTTCCAAAATAAATGGAAAGAAAAACACGAGTTTGCCTAATGTCAAAAATGGTGGTAATATTGGCATTACGGAATCAAACAGATCAAACGTCAAGATGGCGGTAACATGTTATAAATGTAAACAGACCGGCCACTATCGAAATCAATGCCCATTAAATGCTAATAACCCGTATAATTCAAAGAAAACCAATAAAACACAATCGAATGCGTTCAGTGCAGTGTTTTTGAGCGGTAATTTCAATAAATACGAGTGGTATATCGACTCAGGCGCAAGTGTTCATTTGACACCAAATGAAAGTTATATTATGAATGCTAAATACGAACAACGAAAAGAAATTATAGTTGCAAACAATAAAAAAGTACCAGTATTGTGTACGGGAAACGCCAGAATTACGACAAAAACAAATGATTGCGAATATGATATCGTAGTAGAAGACATACTTTGTGTACCAAGTTTGACAACGAACTTGTTATCTGTCAGAAAATTAATAAATAAGGGTAACAAAGTTACGTTCTCCACAACCGGCTGTATGGTTTATAATCGAAAGAACGTGCTTGTGGCTACAGCGTCGTTAGTCAATGGAGTCTACAAAGTGAACTTGTCAAACGAAGTAAATCTAGTTGCAACAGCAGTGTCGGCAGTTACATGGCACCGCAGATTGGGTCATGTCAACAAGGACTACTTAAAACAAATGAACAGTGCAGTGCTCGGCATGTCCATCACCAATAAAATTGAAAATATTAGCAAGCCCTTGTGTGTTACGTGCTGCGAAGGTAAACAAAGCCGGTTACCATTTCCTAGTACTGGCCGAAGAAGCAGTGACATACTAGAGATAGTGCACACAGACATTTGTGGACCCATGGAAAATAAATCGATTGGCGGCTCCAGATATTTCTTATTATTCATTGATGACCACAGTCGCATGACTTTTGTTTATATTTTGAAACAGAAAAATGAAGCTTTGAAGTTTTTTAAACAGTTTAAAGCAGAAGTAGAAAATCAAACACAAAAAAAAGTCAAGATATTGCGAAGCGACAATGGGTTAGAGTATTGCAACAAAGAATTTGATATATACCTCAGTAAATATGGAATACTACATCAAAGAACCAACCCGTATAGGCCAGAACAGAACGGTTTGTGTGAGAGATTTAATCGCACAATTGTAGAAAAAGCGAGATGTATGCTTTTCGATGCCAGTATGGGCAAAGAGTTCTGGGCAGAAGCCACAGGTACAGCAGTGTACTTGCAGAATCGTACGGTGGCAGCAGCGTTGGATTACAAAACACCATATGAGGTATGGCACGGCACTAAACCAGATATTAGTCACTTAAGAATCTTTGGTAGTTTAGTGATGGTTCACATAGCCAAAGAAAAGAGAAAGAAATGGGATAAAAAGTCAGAAAAATGCATATTAATTGGATATCCAGAAAATGTAAAAGGATATAGACTTTACAATCCAGAAACATGAAAAGTGTTAACCAGCAGAGACGTTAAAGTAGTTGAGCCGGAATCAAAATCAGAATATGAAATTGAAGTACAAATTCAGAGTTTTGATTCAGTGGCGGATGGCTCACAGGTTTCAGATCCAGTCAAGTTGGAGGAATCTGAGCAGAATGTCAGCAATGTGACGCCTGGTCAAGATAACACAGATTTCCTAGATATCACACATGAAGGGATTCATGATGAAACATATATTCCCAGTGATGATACAGATGCTGACAGTACACTAGAGGATGCAGACACATATCACACTCCTAGACCAGAGCGAGTGAGGACAAAGCCGGAACGGTATGGGATCTCTAATCTCTGCATGAATGAGCAAACCTATGATGATGCTGCTGGTTTATCTTTGTGTGAAGCATTGAAGGGTCCTGAAGAGGAACAGTGGAGGTTAGCTGTGCGGGAAGAACTACAGTGTTTCAAAGAAAATGATGCATGGGAATTGTGCGATGCTCCAAAAGACAGTAGAGTTGTGCAGTGTAAGTGGGTGTTGCGAAAAAAATATGATAGTGAGAATAAAGTACGTTACCGTGCACGTTTAGTGGCAAAAGGTTTTTCACAGATAGAAGGTGTAGACTATACAGATACTTTTTCTCCTGTAGTAAGGCATACCATCAAAAAAACAGCCACAGAACACGCACACACACAACCAA
>DWFX01000004.1:0-11333 GCA_018246835.1 Ardaris eximia
TTCAGTTTATCAATTTAAATGATTAAGTATAGTTATTGTATTAATTTGAAACTTTTTATGTATATTTTTTAATTTAGGATTGAAGGATAGGTGCGTCTTGAAAACTGTAATAATGAAAAAAATAGTATGTTAAACACTCGTAAAGTTTATAATCCAAGACTTGCCGCATGGACCTTTATTTATTATGTGCACCCCCTTCTCGAGTTCTTGAAACATTTCTTCATTCAAATTATTAAACCTTGCAGGAAGTGTTATCATATAACCATTCTCTAATTGAACCACAGTTTGCAACGCGTCGGATTGATATTTCGATTGCACCCGACTGACTGCAGTTACTTTATAGGACTTTCCAACTTCAAGATCGCTAATCTTCGCCCACGTTTTATTACCACAACAATTCAATTTAAATATAACTTTGTTGGTAGACATTTTAAAAATGTACTTACAAAATATTTATGAAGTGAACACTAGTTCAAGGAGGTGACTTATTAATGTGAATCAATACTTGTTAACAACTGTTTTATATTATTCCTTTATCTATATACCACCACCATCACCATCCTCATTTTTTTCTCACACTCATAATATAAAATAAAAACCACATTCCCACGTTGGCGTGTGAAGAAAAAAAACCACTTCCTTCTCTGATATACAAATTATTTATTAGTTATATATTTGAAAAAAACTCATGCTTACCTAGTTATATTGTGTTTTGTAGGGAAGCTTCTTTCTACATAATGCATCATCATTCTTCGAATGTGTTACTTGGAATATTTCATCGTAACCCCAATCAATCATTCTCTCCAATAACACTCTATACTCCTTACACTCCTCGCTTAACGATAAACCATAATAATCGTTTAACTTAGAATCGTTAATGAATTTAGATCTTGTCAAGGAGTTGGCAGTAGTAGTTGTTGTTGTTGCTGTTGTTGTTGTTGTTGTGGTTTTTGAAACATTCTTCCGATTATTATTTAATCGCATGGTTAATTCTAAACCAGTTTCATCTTTGATTACTTGAACAAACTCATTTTTATTCCACATCTGCTGCACCTCTACATCACGACGCGTTCGTCGCTGAGAAAACGATACCTCACCAGTTTGCATAATTTCAATTTTTTGCAATAAGGTATTATAATTAAAAAAACATAGAGGATAATTCACCATATTATTTTCATAAATCTCCATCTTGTGAACATGTTTAGAATTATTTTTATTCGCTAACCAAAAAACTAAATACCATTGCAATTCTCTTACCGATATAATATCATTCGTATCAATTATTGATACGTTTTTTATATACCACAAATTTTTTGAACATAGTGATGGCATATAGTATTGATTACTCTCCTGCGGTGTTAATATAATGGTTTTCTTTTCCCCCGTATGACTCTCAAGACTTAACACCAAAGTTAAATATACTATGTTTGAAAAAATCATTATTTGTTAATAACACGACTGCACCAACTAATAGTCTCTAGCTAAAATGAACACTAGAATCCTAACTATCGGAAATGTATATCCGTTTTAAATATATCTATTTTAGATAATAAGTTTTGCAATAATACATACATTATAAGGGTTGATTTACACCGAACCAGTAAACAGCTAGTGCTCGAACAAGAGTATTCTTTCTTAACGTCTTACTCTCTTTGATATATATCTCTGTGAACAGAGACAGGACTACGAAAGAATGCTCTACGTTTTTACACTAAAAGAAAAAAGAATTTTGGTCGAATGAGTATTCACTCGTCTAGTGTAAATGCTCCCCTAATTGATGGCCCAGTGATGGCACCCTCCGTGATCTGTTGGGCGGGGGGTCCTGCGGCGCTGGTGCCGGCTTCGGACCTGGAGAAGAATTTTTCCAGCGGCGTAACTTCGCCCGTAAATATATTACGGGCCACAATTCGCCTTTCTGGCGCATCGGCGTCTTTACGCCACGCTCCCTTTCTCTCATTCATCCGTCCGTATTTTTTGTCCTGCTCTTTTATTCACTGTCCTGGGGGTACTCAGTACCCTCTGACTCTGTAATAATTCGCTCGGGCGAAAAATCCGGCACTATGGGGGTAGTCGTTTAGATTACTACCCTCGTAAAAGTCACTAAAATTGTTTTTCGGCACTAGGAGGGTAGGGTTCGCCTACCCTCGGTAACACTGATATTGTCACTACGAGTCCTGTCTCTCTCACACACTGTCTCACTCACTCCCGATTGTTGGCGATCGTGAGGGTACGCCACGAAAGGCGATGGTGCGCGACGGGGCTGACTGCTGGAGTCGGTACTCCAACGCCGACATCCTTTGCTAGCAAAGGGCGCGGTGTTGACGCGGGCCGGAGCCCGGGCTCTGAAATCGATGTAGCGGGACGGTAGGTTACACTGACTGTTACATCGACCGCACAGAGCACTCCCGTCGTCGTCGTTGTCGTCGTCATCATTATCATTATTATTTGGTGTAACCAAGCAGAGACCCTCGAATGCAATTTGGTGGTTGCTACGGAAACTTTTCTTGACACTACTGTTTATGACTCTGAGTTGACCTCCGGGAACTGGTCAATCCTGCGACGTGACAGACCAACCCTATGTGGTGGTGTTTTACTAATGGCCCGCACAAACATTATTATGTATCGAAGACAAGACTTCGAAACTTTATCTGGTGAAGACCTATGGGCGGACTTCATATGGCATGGACGCAGATTCTACGTATGCGTGGTTTACATTAAGCCTAGTGCCAAAGATGAGGAATATATGCGGTGGTTTCATTCAGTTGAGAACACCATTGATAAAACAAAAGGCTAAGTAATAATACTCGGAGACATTAATCTAAGAAGTGCGTCAATTAGTTCGGTCAAAGTTGACGGTTTGTTGTGCTAAAGATTATTTGTATTTATATAATTTATTGCAATCTTATGAGTCGATATCATTTGATTAAAGACAGTACAGTGGTGCTTAAGCAGAGTGACATATAATTTTGGTGGTGTCGTAGTGATTTGACACGATTTGTGAACTTTAATAATTCGTTGTCAGATGGACAATCAGCTGTTCAATACATTACCGCGAATGTTTGTGCTTGGGAAGTGATAAAACGTTTGTGCTTAAATAGGACGGGAAAAAAATCGTGCCGGGCACTTGCAGCTGCAATATTGAACGAATGTTTTTGTAAATATCGATTGTGTTTATTTTATTTGGCAAATTAAGCACTCTTCATACGCAACGCCATCTAGCGTCAACTATTAGAACTTTTACGTTTATTGATTTATCTCGTTGATCGTCTATTAATATGTAAACAAATGTGGCGTGTGTTCGAAATTTACGTCGGTAGATGGCGTTAAGTGCTATTCGTGTGGACAAATATCTCACCGCCACTGCGCCGCTACAAATTCAGACGCTCGCTTCCCCACTAAGTGACAATGTTGTGCACGACAAAATAGTTATTAGTATATGGATGAATAAATGTTCCGGCTGGGACAGAGGCAAACAAAGGCGTAGTTTACTCTGTGGCGAACTTACTCTGCGAATTTGTTCGCGTCGCGCCGCGTCGGTACAGGCCCCCCGTTCCCCTCACTTACTTGAAAACACGCCGCCGCAGAGAACGCACGCTCGCTTTTCCTTGCCACCGCCCGCGCCGATGATTTGAATCGAAACACATATTTAATTTGAAGATACCTAAGCCCAATACACAACATACCAGCTGCCTATACGGAACATTTGGTCCTTCGAGCCGGATAATCGGTGTATAAAGTGTAGTGAATGTGTAGTGCATCGTATTGCGTCAATACCTTTTTACCTAAAGATTACGATTCGTTATTTGTGCCGCTAATTGCTTATTTTTTGCTTTCGAATCAGCTTCGTTACTATATTTGGAATCGCATCGTGTTGTTTCGTGCTGATAAATAGTGTTAGCTAGCAATATTTAGGTAAATAAGTGTTACGATACAGTGTTGTGATATTTAAAGTTCGTTGTTGAAAATATTCGTTTGAAATAAGTACAGACGTTGCGTCGGCCGCCATTACCATTTGTTATATTGTGCTAGTGTTCGTTTATGTTGTCATTTGCGTAGGGCGGCATTGATTACATTTTATTTTAATGTTCATAATGTTAATGTTGTGCTTGTGATTGTATGCAAGTTAGTTAATGCGTAGTTCTGTGATTGAATTTGTGTATCGAATTGTCCTAAAGTGTGTATTTGTGTGTGTTTAAATAATCATTTTGCATAAAAATATCTCGGAGCCTATTTTACGTATATTCGTAGTGTTATTTTGTGTGCGAAAGTAGGTACGTATCTAGTGTTTCGCGAATAATAGTGATTAGTAAAGCATTGTAATATTGAGTGAAGTTTTGAATACCTGTTTAGTGTTGCTATTCAACATAATTTACGGAGTTTAATTACGTCGTGCAGTTTATAAATCTTATTGTAGTATGAGTGTGATTCTTGGTTGAGTTATTGTTTGATTTTAGTGTTGTGTATCTCTTCCTGTAATATATATTTTTTGTGTACGTAAATTTATTACCGAAGCGAGTTCATTTTTAAAATAAAATGCCGGTAACAACTAGATCGATATCATCTAAGCGCAAAGGCATGAAATCCGAACCGACCCCGCAACAGAACCCAGTTACAGAACCAGAAATACCACCACCACAAACAATGGATGTACCCATTCCTGCGCCAAGTACGCCGATAATACAAGCTCGAATACAAAGCCGATCACAAATATCATTAAAGTCGAATAAAAGCGTCTTACGCGCGGAGGCGCTAGAACGTCTTGCCAAGGCAAAGTTAGAAGAAGCGCGGGCGGCTACAGCTGTTGCGGAGGCCGAGGTAGCCAGGATTGAGGCGCAGTCTACCAATGCGGGTGATGAAAGTGATATCGGCGTAGAGAAAGATAAATCAATTCTCGTCAAAAGTTGGCTTGAAACTCAACAAAAGATGGATGAGCCCATGAGCCACGATTTTCATTCTTCCCATCAGAAAGGCTACAATGAGCGGCATCATGCAGAGATGCCACAGATGATAGACGTGGCAGCGCTCGCCACGGCCCTAAATGTGATCGCCCGGGCCACAACATCGCATCCACTACCAAAGTATATTCAAGATCTGCCATCATTCAGCGGTGCTAGTGATGAGTGGCTAGCATTTAGAGCTGCCTACCGAGATACAAATTGTCACTTCACTAAGACGGAAAATTTAACAAGACTCAGAAGATGCTTACGAGGTGCGGCTAAGGAGGCCGCGATATCACTCTTTATCGCGGATACTGAACCCGACAAAGTTATGCAACTCTTAGAGTTAAGATTCGGACGCCCAGATGCATTAGTCATAGCAGAAATGGAGAAGATAAAAACTCTCACTCGACTGACAGACAACCCACGTGACATATGTGTTTTCGCTAGTCGTATTAACAACATCGTAGCCGTTGTACAGGCTCTAAATAAAACCTATTACTTGTATAACCCAGAAGCGGTAAGAGCAGTCGTGGATAAATTGACACCAGTAATAAAATACCGATGGTACGATTACGCTTCGGGGACAACAGAAGATGGGCCTGATTTAATTAAAATCTCACAGTTTCTTTCCAGAGAAGCCGAGCTTTGCAGTCGGTATGCGCCGGCTGAAAACATCGGAGAGCGCTCACGGTCGTTTCCAAAGAAATTACATAAAGCTTACGCCACTACTACGCCCACGGAATCGAAAATGCGCTCAAGCTCCAAAAGGCCAGCTATAAATTGTGCCATCTGCGGGAGTGGACATAAACTAGTTGATTGCAAGAGTTTCAAAGATTTGAACGTGACTGATAGATGGGAACGTGCAAAGGAATTCAACATTTGCTTCCGATGTTTGAATAAAAGAAGTTTTCGCCATCGATGTACTTACAAGGCATGTGGGATGGAAGATTGTAAAGGCTCGCATCATCCACTTCTCCACAGCCCCAAATCGATTCCAAATAATAGAGAGGAAAACCATTCTAATTTAGCTGTCGTAACTTCCGCTCGTCCACGGATGTTAGATAGAACCTTTTTGAAAGTTATACCCGTAACAATAAAAGGCCCGTCAGGAACTGTGGATACGTTTGCACTTTTAGACGAAGGATCCACAGTGACACTTATTGAAGATAGCATAGCGCAAGCGGTTGGTGCAAGCGGGCCTACGGAACCATTTGACATCGAGGGTGTTGCTGGAGCTAGAATAAGCGCCAATTCGTCCAGGCGTGTGTCACTGATCGTTATAGGAAAGCACGCACAGGAAGAGCATGAGTTCACAGCACGCACCATTGATCATCTTAACCTCTCTCCTCAAGCCATAGATGAAGCTCTTTTAGATAAATTAGAACATTTGAAGGAAGTCTTCCAGGATCTCGTATATCATCGTGGAACTCCAACACTCCTGATCGGCCAGGATAATTGGCATCTCATCGTTTCGAGATCAGTAAAGTGTGGAAGACGCGATCAGCCAGCAGCCTCGTTCACCGCACTTGGATGGGTACTACATGGCCCTAGTGGGCGTAAAACACAGCGAGTACATTTCGTGTCGAAAATTACAGTCCATAACGAAGAAAAAGAGGAACGAATAGAAGATTTGATGAAAAACTTTTTTGACCTTGATGCAATAGGAATCGAACCCAAGCGTCCCAAGAACGACCCAAATGAACGCGCTACAAAAATACTCGAGGAGCGGAGTCGTCGACTGCCAGATGGGCGATTTGAAACTGGACTGCTATGGCGAAATGAGGACGTGGTGTTACCAGATAATAGAGATTCGGCTAAAAGACGCCTTGAAGGCATAGAGAGAAAGTTAGACAGAGACGCCGATCTGAAACAGCAGTACAATGAACAGATGTGCAATTTACTTAAGAGCGGGTACGCTGAGTTAGCGACTTCATTGCCACGTCCGGGTCGCACCTGGTATTTACCACATTTTGCGGTAGCCAACCCTTCGAAACCGAAACCCAGAATCGTATCAGATGCAGCAGCACGAACTCATGGGATTTGTTTGAACGATACTCTCCTGTCGGGTCCAGATCTTTTAAAATCGTTACCGGGGATACTGATGCGCTTTCGACAACGACGAGTGGCTGTGACCGCAGACATCAAGGACATGTTTCTCCGCATCAGCATACGTGAAGAAGACAGGGACGCTTTACGTTTTCTCTGGAGAGGAGATCGGCGGGAGGGACCTCCCAGCGAGTATCGTATGTGCAGTGTCATTTTTGGTGCAGCATCTTCGCCATGCACAGCCATCTACATAAAAAACAGAAACGCCAAAGAACACCAAGAAGAGTTTCCCGAAGCTGCAGACGCCATCTACAATAATCATTATATGGATGATTACATACAGTCCTTCGATTCCATAGAAGAGGCCATTCGAGTTGCATCAGACGTGGAGCACGTGCATCAACGTGCAAAATTCTTTCTGCATAAATGGGCATCCAATGAAGTTGAAGTACTAGAGAAGTTTGCACCAGAGCAAGAAAGGCGCAGCGAAGAAATAGTGAAGCTGCAAGACAATCCTAAGATCGAAAAAACTTTAGGGCTTGTATGGAAGCCTGCAGATGATCAGCTGGCGTTTAATCTTAACAGCAAGAAAATGCAATCAGATGCTTGTCATGGAAAGGAACGACCAACGAAAAGAGAAGCACTTCGAATTATAATGTCTCTCTTCGATCCTCTCGGCCTCGTCACACCAGTGACTATGCCGGCAAAACGCCTTCTACAGGACACTTGGCGCTTAGGAATTGGATGGGATGACGTACTTCCGGACGATTTGTATAAAACGTGGCTTGACTGGTTGCGCCATACGAGACAGCTGAACCATCTGAGTATTGAACGCTGCTACCCACACTACGCCGATGAAGTGCATCGAGAAATGCATGTATTTGTAGATGCAAGTGAACAGGCTTGCGTCGCAGCCGTCTACTGGCGCACTGTTTCTATGAACCTTACCACCCATCTATCCTTAGCGATGGCTAAAGGCAAAGTGGCGCCATTGAAGGTGACTTCGATACCGCGCCTGGAACTTCAGGCAGCCGTTATAGGCTGCAGACTAGCTCGCACAGTCGAAACCGAACACGATTTAAAACCGGCGCGCAGAGTTTTCTGGACCGATTCACGCACCGTGTTAGCATGGCTCAGAGCAGGACCACGGGTATATAAACCTTTCGTCGCACATCGAGTGGCAGAAATAGAGGAGGAAACTAGAGTCTGCGAGTGGCGTTGGGTGCCCACTGCCCTTAACGTCGCGGACGACGCGACTCGTGGATCACCAGAAGGCTTTGACCATAATCATCGATGGTTTCGCGGTCCCGACTTCCTTTATAAGACAGAGGAGTTCTGGCCAAGGGAACCGGAACCTACAGATTTGTCAATTACAGGAGAAGAACGAGTGTCAACGATTACGCGTAACACGTCGTCACAACACCTCGTCGACGCACTACCTCAGATCTCCAAATTTTCGTCCTGGTTGCGGCTCATAAGAACGACAGGAAGAGTTCTTCAATTCATCGAGCTATGTCGCTCGCCACGCTCTGTGGAAGCTACTGGCGCTATTAAAAGAACTCGTCGATCAGATTCGGAAGACCTATGGAAGCGGATGACATCGCGTCGACCAATTGCTAGACCACATGTCCCACCATCTACACACTTAAGCAAATCTTTTATCAGCCTCGAAGCTCACCACATGAAAACGGCAGAGAAGCTCTGGTGGAAAGCTACGCAAGAAGAGAGTTTTTACAACGATCTTTGCCGACTTCGAAAAAATTTACCAGTTGCTCAAGATAGCAAATTGCGAACGTTAAGCGTGTTTTTTGATGATGAAGGCGTCATTAGGCTGCAATCGCGTATCGACTCGGCTACACACCTCTCGGTGGAGCAACGCTCCCCACCAGTTCTTGATGGAAAAGATCCCTACACCCGGTTGTACATCACCTGGATCCATAAACTTAATCACCATGCGGGAGCAGAAACGGTGGTGAATGAAATTCGATCACACCTTTGGGTTTTACGCTTGAGACCGACTGTACGAGACATAGTTAAACGCTGCATAAAATGTCGTATTCTACGTGCTAAACCTGCTTCACCTATAACAGGAAATCATCCAGGCACCAGACTTGCTTATCATGAACGACCTTTTAGTTTTGTTGGCCTTGATTATTTTGGTCCTTGCGGTGTTACCATAGGACGTCGTCATGAAAAGAGATACGTTGCGTTATTCACGTGCTTAACTACTCGAGCCGTCCACGTAGAATTAGCTGGATCCCTCACATCAGACAGTGCAATCATGGCTTTAAGACGAATGATGGCACGCCGTGGATGCCCGACAGAGATACACAGCGACAACGGAAAAAATCTACGAGGAGCTGATGCTGAATTGAGGAGGGCGGCGTACACAGCAACACATGATGAGGCAACTACACGCACTATAACATGGCGCTTCATTCCCCCCGGAGCTCCATTTATGGGCGGGGCCTGGGAGAGATTAGTCCAATCAATTAAACGAGCATTGGCCGCAACATTAAATGAACGCTACCCTACCGAGGAGGTGCTGTGGACTTTACTTCTAGAAGCCGAGTATACGGTCAACAACAGACCATTGACAACAGTATCCACCTCGAAAGACGACCCAGAAACACTCACTCCTCTTCATTTTATACTCGGAGGTCCAGCTAGAGTACCCCGGCCTGGAAGTTTTAGAGATTCCGACTTTAACGCTAAACAAAGATGGCGACACACACAGCGTCTCGCGGATATCTTTTGGACGCGATGGGTTCGGGAATACGTGCCACTTCTTCAAAAACGGCGGGAGCCGCGTAGTCGAGGACCTGCGCCTGAAATTGGAGATATTGTACTGTTGGTGGAAGAAAACTTACCCCGCAACTCTTGGCCAAAAGGACAAATTTCACATCTCTACCCTGGAAAGGATGGAGTAGTTAGAGTCGTCGAGGTTAGGACCAAATCGGGGCAACTCAGAAGAGCCGTCAAAAAAATTGTCGTACTCACGAAAAACATGCAATAAATGCACGGCGGGAGAATGTGCACGACAAAATAGTTATTAGTATATGGATGAATAAATGTTCCGGCTGGGACAGAGGCAAACAAAGGCGTAGTTTACTCTGTGGCGAACTTACTCTGCGAATTTGTTCGCGTCGCGCCGCGTCGGTACAGGCCCCCCGTTCCCCTCACTTACTTGAAAACACGCCGCCGCAGAGAACGCACGCTCGCTTTTCCTTGCCACCGCCCGCGCCGATGATTTGAATCGAAACACATATTTAATTTGAAGATACCTAAGCCCAATACACAACATACCAGCTGCCTATACGGAACAATGTAAAAAACGTAAAAATAAAGTTGAGCTATCTACTAATAATGACTTAACACCGCAATCAAGCAGCTCTGATCGGCCAGATACAGATGCTGGCGACGCACATACAGGATGCGATGATGTTAATATTGCGCAGGATATAAAACTAATTCGTACTCAACTTATGACTATCCTGCAAGAGATGTCATTTTTCAGGCAAGAGGTGGTGAAATTGAACTCCACCGTGGCAGATTTTAACAATCGATTAAATACAGTCGAGGACAAGGTAAATGTCATCAATAAGCGACTGACCGAAGTCGAAATAAAAATGGAAGAAATTTCAGGAGTAAACATCGCATCCACCATAGAATTTCACCTTAACGATCGCGATCAGGACTCTTATACGTCAGACCTGGAAATCACGGGTATTGAAGAGGACACCGGTGAAAATCCTATTCACCTTGTCACCCTTGCCGCACACAAACTCGGCATTTCCATAGACGAACGAGAAATATTTCGTGCGGAGCGGAGAGGCAAGCGTCGAAGTAATGACTCAAATAGTGTCGAGACGGCATCCCCGCGCCCGCGTACCATCATTGTACGTCTGGCGCGCAGAGCGCTCCACGATCAACTAATACGGGCCACACGCGTGCGTCGCGGGGTCGACACTTCAGGAATTGTAACAGCTGCAGAACCACGTCGTTTCTATATAAATGAGAGGCTCACTCACCTCAACAGACAGACTTTTTATAGAGCGCGAAAGGAAGCTAGACGCAAGGATTGGAAATATTTATGGACGAATTGCCGGCACGTAGAATTCGTTCATACGCCGATATTGATAAACTGTTTGTTGACAAAAATTCACAATGAATGTTTATACTTTAGTCATATTAGTTGCTTACTTTATTTTTGTGCAAAAACTGTACTCGATTTCCTTTTTTTGATTGATGCTGTAACTGTATTGTAGGTGTTCGGGACTCTTTCTGGTTGTTGTGCAATATGTGCTGGCAATCTGGAAGAGTTCCGGAAGACTGGAGCCGTGCGGT